>QEOQ01000204.1:261017-306185 GCA_010279815.1 Brachionus plicatilis
GTACAAGAATAAAATTTATTCTTTGAACGAAGCATGTGATACACATTTATTTCAAAAGCCTAATAATGACCTGCCAAATCCCTGCAAATTGCTTCACTTAACGCAAATATTATTGCTATGAATTTATTGATATTTAATTTCTGCTTAATAGGAATACAGAATTTGCATTGAAAATTTTCTCTTATTCTTGAACAGATCACTCAAATTTTTAAAATTTTTATAAATAAGGGTATTTCGTGTAAACTATTTTCGAAATATTTGAAGCATTTTTTCATTTCAACAGAGCATTAGGCACATTTAAAAAATACCGAAACACAAATTATATTGGGCAAATGTGGGATATGCGTTTGATGTTTGGTATGGTCCTCTCATCCAAGGAACCAATTCTTGACAAGATCCTGTTCAGGATCTGATAAAGATTCTTGTCAGTAATCTGAGTCTGAATGTCTGAAATCTGAATATTACAAAAATTAACGAACTTTCTTCAATAAAAATTAATTTGTGACTAACATTTTTAAATAATACTTTATAAAAATATATTACATCTAAGATCCTAAAATAATCTTAAATCATTCGATTACAAAGAAAATTATATTTTTTTACAAGGATCTTATTTTATTTCCTAACATATTATTATCTATAAAAATTACTTAGGAATCTTGATTATAATATTAGTAAAGTCTTTATAATAATATTAATCTTAATAAGACTCTTAAAAAAATCATGATATTATCTTAGAAAATTTTTATCTTATAGGATTTGAAAATAATTCAGATAGGAATCTTGATAAAAAATCCTATTTACGAAAAGCGAGCCATATTTTTTCAACCTAATCGCAAATTGGTTAAGATTTTATTCAAGACTCTTTAAAGTATTTAACACGATCCTTCGTCTTATGAAATCTTTGGGAGTCCTGCAAGATCATAAATAGGATTTGGTTCCTGTATTTGATTTTAGATTTAAATAAATAAGTCAACTGTAATTGTATTTCTGAATTAAGGTATCAATTTCAAGAGTAAATCAAACCACCGGACAAAATTACGGGGAAAAAATAATAGATTGGTGAGAAATAATCCAGAAGTGTTCAGCAAGACACATTTTTTACGAACAAAAGTTTATGAACAAATGGAACAAACTACAGGAAATAATTGTCGATGCTGAAAATGCAAAAAATTCCAAAAAGTTAATTGCTGAAAGAATGAACAGATATTTGCATACCAACGACAAAACCATAAATTACCGGACGCTCTAGACTTTCAATTTTACTATTGTTATTTTGGAACAGCATCAATATCTTGGAATAAGTTGAAGTAAGACTGGAATAGAAAGAAATTTAAAGAATTATCTGTATTGATCTGTTTGAATTTAAAAATGACAAAGAATATTAGAACAGTTAATATTGTTATTTGTAAATTAGCAAGTATTTAAGTGCTGTTGAATTAAAATTTTAAAATTTTTATTAAAATTATGAAATTGGAACCGGCTCAAAGAAGAGAATCAAAATTGGTGATGATGCTTTTAAATTAAACAAAGGTTTAAAGTATGGATACTTCTACGCTGGTCACAAGAATTGTTTTTTTGACCAAAATAAACTTCTAAATTTATCTAAAATTGAAGGTCTAGTAGAAAACTAAAGGACACATAAGAAATTTTTATTATCATATATTTTTACAAATGTCACTTTAAAAGAAATGCAAAAAGTCATCAATATATCATTAAAAAAAGAGTCATTATAACCAAAATTTAAATTTATGGCTCAATTTATTTGATTAAACATTAATTTTAAGCTCTAAATTAATTAAGAATTAATTCGGATCATGTTAAATATTTTATTTTCATTTTAAATTTAAATATAGTAGATAAATAAAATAAAATATAAAAATAGATTATTATCTTTATTATGTATTAATAAAAGTGAAAACGAAAAAAAATTATGTGGCTTTGGCACGAATAGCCGCTCTCTTTCCGACTTGAGCTTGGAAACCACTTCTTATGCTTGCTACTGAACAAGTTGCACCACATGCTTCGCACTTTAGAAAATACAATCTTTCTTCTTTATTCAAAATTGTATCCGGCGATTTACAAGTGTGACAAGTAACATATTCCTCTATTGATCACGGAAATAAATTTTAAATTTGACTAAAAAATTCTAACATCAAAACTTACTTATGTAACGTCGAAGAACATTTTCAATTTGCTTTTGTTGAAATTTACCCTTGATGGTCAATTGGTTATTTATATCCAAAGAACCACTAGTTCCCAATTCAATGAGTAAAAAATTTAATAAATGTTTTTCTTGTCTTCTTAAAAGTCTGCAAATATCGGCAAAATTGGAAAACGATGTTTTTTTGGTTCCGACGCGATTAACTTGAGGTGGTTTCATAACAAACTTGCGTTTTTCGCCGGTACCCATTTCTGGATTTTTTTCCCGCATGATATCAAATACACGAGTCAATAGCTCTTCGTAAGTGTAGTCACGTTCACTTCCTTGCCATAGACCGGAACCATCACTTTCAGTTAGAACTTTGAGTTCTTCTGTTTTGTCGGTAGTCGGTTGAGAAAATTCAACTACTTCATTTTTGTCCTCGTCAAAAATCACTTTGCCTTTTCTTTTCTTTTTTCCGAGATCTAAATTTTCCTCTTCGGTTGGCAAAGCTTCATCAGGAGCAGTGCCTGTTTGGGCAGATGGAGCCGAAGTTTCTTCGGCCTCTTTTAACAAATCTTCTACTGGCTTCTTCTTCTTCTTCTTTTTGCCGAAGTCCATGGGCTACGATTTTTTTTTCAACTTTTTAATAAAATAATTCTAAATCAGCACTAATGTATTACCTCATTTTCGTTTGTGGGCTGTGTTACTTCTGGATCTGTCATTTTAAATTTTTTTTCTCTCAAGAATAATAATTTGTTTTGTCTGAATAGTCAATTTATCTAAGAAAGAAATAGTTTTTTTAAATATTTTATCAAAATTAAATCTAGAATTTAGAAAAAAGATATTTCGATAATATTTTCCATAAAGAAAATAGTCGAGTTTTTGTTTAAATGTACATTTAAGTAAATGATGAAATTATTTTGCAAGCACATGCAATTTTTTCTTTATATGATGAAGTCTATTGATCAAATTTTTATTAACTTTTGTTCAATAAAATTTAATAATTATTTAAATATTTTTTATTATTTTTTCATTTAAATGCAAAATTCAATTAAAATTGCAGTGTTTGATTTTGATTATACAATAATTAATGCAAATAGTAGCACTTTTTTAAATAAACTGGTAATAGAAGCAGAGTTTCTGGAAAAAAAACAACCCATTAGGACACCATCAATTGCAGAGCTGAACCGCTTCAAATACCCCGAAGAAGTAGAAAAATACAGAGATGAAAGAAATTTTACACTCTTGTATCAACAAATATTCAGATACATGTATAACAAATACGGAATTAATAAACAAAAAATGGAGAAGTGTCTAAAAGAAATTAGGATAAGTGAATCGATGAAGAATTTGTTTAAAGTTTTAAATGAAAACGGCTTCGAATTAATGATTGTGTCTGATTCAAATACATTTGTGATAGAAAAAATAATTGAGCAAAACAATTTGACTGAATTTTTTGGCAATAGAATATTTGCAAATCAAGTTGATTTTGATTCCGATGGTCAAGTAACTATTTTACCATGCATTGATGTAAAAAAATTCGATAGATTGAACTGTGTAAAGGATACGTGCAGAGAAAACATTTGTAAACGGTTTGTGATTGATAGCTTTTTGTCTAAGAAAATCGGTTTTACAAAACAGATAATTTATGTAGGTGATGGAAAAATCGATTTTTGTGCCGGAGTCGGCTTGAGAAATTGTGACATTTTTTTTGTTAAAAAAAATTCATCTCTTGCTAGATTTATACAAAACGAAATTAATAAAAATAAAATCGAAGCAGATATTAAAATCTGGAAGAATGCAAATGACATTTTAAACTATTTATTTTTCAATAAAAATTAAATGGATAAAATTTTTCAAAGTCATTATTATTATTATTATTTATTTCAATAAAAACGCAATAAAAATAAAAAAGCATAGAGTAAAAATAAAATTAAAAAGTGTTCACTTTTATTTGATATGAATTTACAAAAAAATTTAAATAGAATCTAATACATTTTTTAAGTTAAATAAAATTAATCATTTATATGTATATAACAAACTGAATTTTTTATTTAATTGTAAAATAGACATTTAATTGTCTGTTATTTGTTTATTTGTATATCTGTACCGAGCTAATGCTACTTCAGAATAAAAATATATAAGAAAAAAAAATAAAAAAAATAAAAATAAATTTAAATACGATAAAAAAAAAAGAAATTGTTTGCTCCCAATTACACAATGGAGTTGGATAATCGATATATCTTTAGTCGAAACAATCTCTTTATTCTTCCACCAGTCTGACGACCAATGGAACAGAATGACTCAATCTTGCCTTGACATATCTTTCACTCAACTCAAAGAAGCGATTTGAAACTGTTAGTGGTTTTAGTTTATTGAAGGCTTCTTGGTGCATAATATTGGAGAGGGTATCATATTTCAGCTTCATAATAGATCGAACTGATAAATTTTGAATAACTTTTTAAATTTTCTACCCTTTTTTTATATATTTAAAAAATATTTCAATTTGTCCATGGTACTTAAACTTTAATTAAATAAATGAAATAAATAATATATTGATTAGAAATTCAATAAGACCAATTTAAAATTTGATATCTATTTGTATAAATTAAATTTTTAAAAAACAGGTCGGATAGATGTATCTAGTACTTATTCTATCGGTTGAGAGTTAGTAATTGAACGGAAAGCTACAATATTTTTTCTTCGAAATTTGGATAATTATGAATACCCTAATGTTTTGTTGTATAAACGGTGTAAATAGCTACCATAGTAGTCTTCCGTGTAAGACTTTCCGCAAGTTTCTTGCAGTAGCTAATTATTATTATTATTAATATTTAATTAATTAAATATCAAAATACCAATGCATATAGAATCTTAAATTTGTATTCGAATTATATATTAAGCAAAAAAATTTAAACAGTTTACTCAAATTTTATCTTTCTGTTAAAAAAAAATGTAATTTCAATTTTAAATTTTTTAGGGCTTTTCAGTAAAATTTTTAATACTTAAGATAAGCAATTGATTTACTTCAAATAAGAATGATTCATTACAACACAAATTTTATTAAATCAATTTTGAAAAGAATAAATTCGTAATTTGAAAAATTAAGACCAAAATATTTAAATATTTTTTAAGTTTCTTCATATACGAATAAACTTGAATGCAAAAAATAAGTTCATCCAATATATAGACCTTCAATTGGGACACATCTGCTTCCAGAATTTGAATAAGGATCACCCAAACAAGTCAAAGTACCACCACCATTCTTGGCTCTCTTATCTATGAAATTTTGTTAGTAATTTTTTAACAAGTATTTGTTAAATACCTTTAGTCATGAACCACTTGCAATCATGGGTAAGACAATTTATGTCTCTGTTTTTGTGAATTTTCATCGGTCCAAATCTTGGCGAAAAAAATCGCTTTTCAATGCCTTGATATGGAGATTTTATCTTTGATTTTGAATCCTCTAGAAAATCTTCAATCTAAAAAAAATATTATAAAAATTGTAATGGAACAAAAATATTTCTTTACCGATAGACTTGATGCATTAGGAACATTTTCTACAAGATCACATTCAAGTTCGTCTTTCGAGCATATTAAACTAAATACTGTTTTGGCTTTTTGATTTTTGATATCTTCGGTTAGCGAACTTGATTTGACAAATAAAATTGTGCAACTGAGTAATAATATTATATTTGTCAAATACATTCTCTAACTGATTAAGAAATATTTTCTTTTGGGTTAGCTTCTAAATAAATGTAAGATAGTTTTAGAGTCAATTAGGTTTTTATATTCATTTTTTTAATAAATATTTTCAATATTTGGCTTTTATTTAATTTACGTCATTGATTTTTATTAGTTATTTTTGAAACAAACAGACAAGATACAAGGTGTTTGATGATCATAAAAAATTCCCTACTATCATTTCCTTTTAAATAAAAATTTCGTAAAGAAGGAAAAATAATGCGCATTTTTATTGAACTTATAAATTGTGCCATAAAAATTACCAATAATAAAATATTTTCTGTTCATCATCAATTAAATGTCAAACTTAATCATCTAAATAAAATTTAAGTTTTTATTCAGTTCTCAGCAGGAACCTACATAGTCAATAAAAAAAATTGAATAAATTGGATGTCATAAAAAACTGGATACCGAAAATTCATAATATTCTGACCATCGAATTCTAATCAATTCTAATTGATTTTACCTTTATGTCACATAACGTTAGCATTAATTTTCATTTATTCAATGGAACAATATTTCTGAATGATCTGATATTTTAATTTGTATTTAAATTGAAAAATATTTAACTATCTAAAGCATAGATAGTCCAATGGTAATTTCTTTTTTGATAAAGATACTTGAGGCTAAATATTGAATAAATAATCTTATAATTCACATTGACAGAAATCATTTTTTAGACAAAATGAGATTAAGGATTCTTGAAAAGAATTAAATGAATGACGAAAATCTTGTTTGTATGTTTTTCCTCTAAAATTAAGACTTAAATCCAGAAATTTCGATTTTAGTTTAGTTGTGGACTCAAATCTAATTGATCTGGGATTTTAAAAAAAAATTCGATATTTATATTTACCATACTGCTCTTGTTGAAAAACATAAGAAACTAGACAAAATAATTAAGAGCTTTATTTGAGAGTTTTTTCCGTAAAATATTTTTTCAGAGGAAAATCATTTTTATTTTTAATTTAGATTTCTTTTCAGAATTATAATAGCAAAACTTTTCAATTTAATAATTCAGCTTCTTCCTTGATCACAATATTTTGATTCATTTTTAATTCCTTAATTGGAAAAATACGTAAGTAATAGAATAATTAACAATCTAATAGACGAAATCTTTTGAAAGAGGAGTTAAAAAAAGCAATCCATATCCTATTTATCAACTTATTAAAGAATAGAATAACATTGAATCGTTTTATTTATTTATTTTACTCAATTTTCAAATTACAATGTTCAAAATGAAATAAAAAAAGGAAAATAAAATACCTCAAAATTTTTTTAAAAAAAATGGTCCATCAAAAAAAATCCCAGATAAGAAAGTTTCACCAATACTTTGAAATATTATTTTAGTAAGATATGTATGCTTTCAAATTTGATTTTTGTAAAATTTACAGAATATAAAATATAATAAGTTAAAACACTGGTAAATTACCAATTAAATAATTAATAACATCTAAAATATTTGCAGAAAATTAATTTTGTCATTTGACACTAAACAATAAATTTGAAGGTGAAAAAAAACTAATTAGTTTGGGAAACACAACTAGCTTTTCAAAGTTGGTTTAATTAAATTTCAAAAAGTTCAACTACGCCCACTGAATAAAAAGCGATTGTAAAAAATCTTAAAAATCATCTTTATATATTATCGAATTTTTAACAAACAATCTAAGTCGACATCAAAAATTCAAAAAGACTCCGCTTATCAAGAACCTATAATATTGATAATTATAAAGCTAACAAAACTTTTTTTTCAAACTCTTATTTTAATTTTGAATATATTTTCTTGTTGATAAAAGAAAAATAATTACAAATAATGCTAATTAGAAAAAAATACTATTTATTTTTTTTATTTTTTGTATCGCTGAAATATATCCGAGAGTGATTAATTTGATATCCCCTACGTTTTCTATCCCATTATTACTATTAATCAAAAAAAAGTAATTGAAATTCTAATTTTTTAAACGTGTAAAATTAGAAATTAAAAAAATTTCCAAAACTAAAGTTATTTTTGAACATTTGACTAATTATTTTCAAAATTAAATTCATGTCATCATTAACAATTTCCGTTTTTTTCGCCTTTTATTATTATTTCCTTTTTTATACATTTCGCCAAAATTTCGGTTAATTAAAAGTTGTATTCATTTATTAACGTAAATATGAAATTATCTTATGTAAAAAAAATTTATTAGAAATTAAAAAAAATTCATCATTTAAAAATAAACTAAAAAAATATTTTGTAGAATTTATTTTCTAAAGCTTTTTTTGATTAAACAATGACTTTACAAGATCATAGGGTTGAACTACAATGCTAGCTGAATCATTGAGTTTTAAACGTGCCAATATCTACAATAAAATCAGTAATAGGGAAAATTTTCAAATTTAATCTTATTATTTACTCACTTCTTCAGCGCTTGATCTATAATTTATCAAATCTCCATTTATTTCGGTTATCACCCACTTGGAAAGTCTCTCTTTGTTTTGATTATTTCGTTTTAGCGTAAAAATTTTGTTCGAATTCTCTAACTCATAAGAAACTTTATTTGGATCATATTTTAGTCCGTTTTTGTAGAAAAATCCATTATCATATATTTTTTCTATTTTTGCTGTATTCTGTTTTAATTTAAGCCCAAACGTGTCTTTTAAAATTTCAAGAGAAACGCTATTTTCAAGGTTTATCTGAAGCTGATCTTCTGTTATAACAGAATGAATATCAGTAATCATTATGACTCTCCCATACGGTAATCGACGCAATTTTAAAGTGAAAATCGGGCTTTTTGAGTATCTAACCATTTGAAGTAAACCATCTACATCATTTGGTGACTCACCATTTATGCTCAATATTTGATCGCCAAAATGTAAAAAATTTCCAATAGTTGGCGAAGACAGGTTGCCTATCCTTTAAAAAAATTATTTCATTTTTCTTATCAAATTTTATTAATTTTAAAAATTTTAATTACTTAAATATATAAAATTTAAGCATTTAATAAAAATTTCATCAGTCTTTCAATTAACACCAGTTTTAGTCATTTAAATGAAGAAAAATTGTAAAAAATTGGAATTCCAAATTTTAAATGAAAATTAATGCCCATCCTCTTTGTCTATTCATAGCGTGGTATCCTTTTTATGAATTCTTATCAGAATACCTCTCCTCGATGGTAATTTTATTAAGAATATTGTAAAACAAGTTTTAATCGAAAATCTTATACTATATTTTGTCAATTTTTTAATATTTGATTTTTTTAATTTATTTTAAAAAAAGGAAATTAAAGCTTCCTAATGAGAATAAGAACAACTAAAAGGAACAAAGATTCTAATTGATTCAGCAACACCTGAAAATTTAAAATTCATAAAAGTTTTCCCTTAAATAAAATTTATTAGAAATTTAATAATGGTTAAACTTCTTAATTAATTTTAAGAAATTTCAAAACATATAAGAGCCACATACAATGTTTACAAACTTTTTTATTACACAAATAACTAGAAATTAAATTTTATATAATCTTCAATATTAAATAATAAATTAAATGCCGGACCATTTTTTTTAGTTTCTTTTAAATTTTTTGCGAAATTATTTATAAAATTTCGAAATTTTGAATTTTAAATTAAACAATCATGAAAACTTGAGAAAAATTATGATTGTGCTGGTTCATGAACAATCATGCACTTTTAGAAAAATACTGTGTGAATAACCATTTCTGTAATCTAAATGAGCAATTTCTCGAAACAGATATAAAAATAATCTATTCAAATATCTCATGACATTCATTTTACGATTTTATTCGGTTTTTCAAAATATTTTACTATAATTCAATAAAAAATTATGCTGCAAAAAGCAAACATCATTAAGTGAAACTTTCAATTATTTAAAAAAAAAAAAAACAACTTGGACATAATTATTTGATTTTGTTAAAAATATCAAAGAAATATGAAAAAATATTGCAACATTCAACTAAAATATAAGAAATTATTATCTTTCACAATATTTTTGTTAATTTTGAAATTATTTTGCATGGTTATACTGTGAAATTTTCAAAAAAATTTTATTCAGAAAAAATGCCTATTCTTTTCTATTCGGCAAAAAGCGAGCCTTATGGATGTTTCTCAAATTTCTCAGACCATCAATTTGAATTAGATGGACACAAATGGAAGACTAGTGAGCACTATTTTCAAGCACAAAAATTTTGCGGGACAAAATATTTTTCTGATGTTTTAAATGCGCCAAGTCCAAGAAAGGCAGCAAATTTAGGAAGAAACAGAAGCTTCCCTTTGCGCAAAGATTGGGAAGAAGTAAAAGAAGATGTAATGCGTAACGCACTTTATGCTAAATTTTCACAGAATGAATCAATAAGGAAAGTTTTGCTTTCAACTGGAGATGAACAAATAATCGAAAACTCTCCCATTGATTTTTACTGGGGTTGTGGTAGTGACAATAGCGGAAAAAATAGACTTGGCCATCTTTTAACAGAATTAAGAGATAAATTAAAAAATTAAACTTTTATAATAATTTTAATAGAACTTTTTCAAAAATAAACCAATTAAAAAATTTTAAGAGATAATTCCTTTAAATTAAACAACTTCTTATCTGAAGACTAAATTTCCTATTCATTCAAACAAAATGAGCGTATCACTTTTTGATCTAATCATTTTGAAGTTGACTTTAAAGCAATTCTTGTCCTATTTATAGATAGAATAGATTTATAAAATGGTGCTGAATATTTTTATTTTTTTTATGGTCAGTCTAAAATTAAAAAAAGAACTCAAAATGGCAACAATCATAAAAAGAAAACAAGTGCTGTTTAAAATAGACAATAATTATAAAATTACTTATATCCTAATAAAATAAATTAAAATTTTTAAAACAAATTTTTCAATATAGAAAAAAAATTTTATTCTGAAAATTAATAAAACGAAATTTTTCAACAATTTTTTAATTTTAATCAAAAAAATATTTTGATTTTTTGTGTTGAAAATAAAATTTAAAAGATTTAAAATTTATTACTTTCTTAATTAAATAAATTTTCTATTTTTATTTTAAGGTCAGTCAAAAATTTTTATTAGATAAATATAGACTATTTTGAATATAAATAGGTTAATTTTTTGCTGTATCTTGATTTTGAAAGGGTCTTAAATAGCTAAAATACGAAAATCAAGGCGCCTTTTTAGAAGTTTTTTTCCATCGCTAACAGGAGCTCGTTATTCTATAGACATTAGGTTTTTTAAAAAGAAAAAAAAATGTATTTTTTGTAGTTTTTTGAAATTATTTGAATTAATTAATCAAGTTATTTTAAATTGGATACCAGTTTAATGGTTATTTACGCTTTTGACTTCACTCAAAGAAAGTGGATTTTCTAAGGATTCTTCAGACTTTCACGATCGATTTTTCTAGCTCAAAATCGTTGAAAAAGCAAACCGTCACCTATCTTTATTGATGAAGGTACAAACTTTAATATTAAAAATAAATTAGGGAAAAAAATTTTATTCCATCGAGATAATAAGCTCTAAATAATAAGATCCATCAGCGCTGAGAATGTCATTCTTTCATCGCGCGTCAAATTTCTTATGAAAAATTAGAAAAAGCTTTTTTTTCAAAAAAATTAAATATTTTTATCTTTATTTTTACATAATTTAAAACCGAACTTCCATCGAGAACTTCTCTAAACACGGCCAAATAAAATGCTGCAAATTCATGAAAAATTTCAGTTTTACTAAAATTTTTATTAAAATATAAAAAACTTCAAAAATTGGATTTAGAGTATGATTGCTTGAATAAAATTTATTAAGAAGAAAATTTCAAAAATTCTTTTAGAAGCATTGCGAAAATTAACACTTTTAAATTAAATTTTAAGAAATTATTATACGAACAACAAACCAAATATTTTTAATATTTTCAACAACCCTAAGTTAAGAATTTTATTATTGATTGATTAAAAGCTTTTCATCTTAGAATGAAATTATTTTTTAACCTATAAAGATTTTTTTGGAGCTTCCTTTACAAAAAACACAATTCATAAACAAAAATACTTACCAAATTTTATGGTACAAATTTACAATAACTAAATTGTACAAAATATCTGTTGGCTTTATATTCAAAAGAATGTATAATTGACTCATTTCATTTCGCAGCAATTTTACCTGAACATTAAAATTAACTCAAATTTTTTTGAGAGAAAATCGAAAATTACTTGAGACAATATTTCGGAATTTTTTCTAATTTGAAGTTGAAAAACCGTCGAACTTGTTTTAAATGAATGGTTTTTGGGACCTTCATCACTGCTTGAGCTATTAGTCGATGCAACTGAATTGAATTGGTTCTGACTTATTGAATCTAAGACAATTGTCTCTTGGTCACCGTTTTCACTTTCTTTCTCACTCCAAGTTGCAATACTTGGCCGCAAAAGATCATTTGGATCCATATAAATTGGCTCATCATTTGATAAAGCAACAGATAAAACATCTTCAGGTTGAAATCTTTCGTTTTTAACTATAATTTTGTTAACTTCATTTGAAAATAAATTCTTCCTGTCCTTTACATTTATTTTATTCTTTTCAAAAATGCCCGCAGTATTTCCTCTAGTATCAATCAAGCTATTTTGATTACTCACATCTATTTTAATAATGTTTTTAATTGTAGATTTATTTTCTATTTGGCTTAGATCTTCCTGGGACTCGTACTTAAACAAAGGATTTATCTTATGAATTTCATAATTCTCTTGTTTTAAGCTATCCATTTCAGATGAGTGGGATAATAGATCTTTAAAAAGTGATTCTCTTATGTCAACTTTATTTAGATTGTCTACCAACGACAGATTTCGCATTCGGTTAATATTGTGCAAATCGGATAAGGTTTTGAAGCGGTTGGCTTCTCTTGGGTTCAATGTTTGAGATGAGCCCATCAAGTCAACGCTGATTACTCGTTTTATATTGGGAATTATATCTTTCGAATTGTCCATGATGAAATTTTTGCTTTCAAATCTTGTGACTATTTAGCAAGCGTCTCAGAGATTTCATGAGCATAAAGTGTAGAATGAAATATATTTTTTGAAAGGCTTAAGATATTTTTGTTCAAAATTCCGAACAATAAATTATGTAATTTTTAAAATTATTAAATTTTGAAAATAAAATTTTGTTGTTAGATGACTAAAAAGGTGAGCGGATTTCAAATTTTATGAAAAGAGAGTTTTTTTAAATATTTTCAGGTACTAAGAGATTGTAACCTTGAAAATATTTCTCCAAGTAATTAGTACTGATTTTTAATACCATGTTTTTTAAAAGTGATACCCTTGTTCATTTCTTGCTACAAAAATAAAATTATATTGATCAGATCCATTGACAGTACTTTTATTAAATGCTAGAATAACAGGCCCTTAGACTGACTCTAGTGGAACTCACTTGTCAAATTTAGTCATGTAGACACTGGTAGTTCAAAAATATTGATTTCGTTTCTATTAACCATTTTTACAACAATAAAAAGTAGAGTTGTTTAAAAGTCCAATATTAAAATAAAAATAAAACAATTTAAAGTCTTTGACTTGGACTTGACTTGTGACTTTTTGACAACTCTGATATAAGGAGTCTGCTAAATGTGAAAAAAAAACTTTTAAAAATTCTTTAAAATACTTTTTTTATTATTTAAAAAGAATTTTTTTTACTTAACTATTCTGCTTTTACCAATTAATACATCAGTTGATATTTGCATTTTTGTTATTGCAGAGCTAAATTTTAAAAATTTAAAAAATTAAATAAATGGTCTTTTCAAAAAATTTTTTCAAAAACACCAAGAGGGAAAGAAAAGTTTCACTAAATTTGCAACAAAATTGAAATTAAATTTTTTTATTCATCTCAAAAATTATAAAAATTAAGAAAGTTGGACTAAATAGTAAATACATTAAACAATTTTTTGCAACTCAAAATTCAAAACTTACTTAAAAATATTAAATTCAATTTAATTTTTGAGAATCTTAAATTTCAATATCACATAGATACTTTAGATCACAGGAATCATTTTTAAAGATCACAACAAATAAATTTAATTTAACATAAATAATAATTAGGGAATAGAAAATTTAAGAAACGTAGACAATCGTCATTTTTATGCCTCAATAGTTTAGAACGCTGCAACTGTCTTTTTGATTGGGAGCCTGACGAGCGCTCATGTAGATGGTGGCAATCTGATTTGGACTTGCTGACTGCTGACCAGTTTCTTGATAAAAATTCACTGCATGTAAGTCAACTGGTTAATTAGGTTTCTCAGCAGGCTTTTGATTTTGATAAAATTTAGAGAACTGAAGGATCTTGGCGTTAGGTATTTAGATCGTGCAACACGAACACCAAGTGCATCAAGTGAGCTCCTTCTTCTTCGCTATTGTAACCATGTTGTGTTTCAGATCGTTAGGTAAAGTTCAAATTGGGCTTAGCAATGTTTATGTTCAAGTTGTAATAGAGTATGTGGCAAAAGTTTAGGAATTTTTTTTTTTTTTTTTTTTAAATTGTTTATTTATTATTTAAATAGTCTTTGAGTAATGAAACTCCTTTAACTATTGTTCGTATATTGAAAGAAAGTGAAACAGATATAAAGTATTACAAAGTTGGGTTCAAAGATTTGACTGTTGCAAGTCACTCACGTGAAATTCATGGACAAAAATTGATAAATTTACGCAAAATTACGTAAATTTACGCAAAAATGGTAATTTTACTATTTTTTTAAGTAAAACAAGAATTGTAAAAATGGTAAATTAACTTAATTTTACGTAAATAGAAGTAAATTTACCAATTTTTACGTTAAATTATGTAAAATCCAAAAATGCCAAAAAAATCTCAAATTTAGCTGTTTTTCATATAATTTTGTTAAAAAATACGATTTTGACTTCCGAATTTTTTATTTTTAATTTAATTTTTTACTATTTTTTACGTAAAAATTGTTAAAATTTAAAATTTTATTGGTAAATTTTGGCAAAATATGGTAAAAAAAGAAAAAAATCTAAAAAACAATTAAATTTGTATCACAACTTTTTTATTTATTTAAAATTCAAAAATTTATTATTTTTTTTAACCTCTGACCTATCAACCAGGATAATACGTAAATATTAAAGTTATGTTACAATTTAAACAAAGCTTTTTAGATCAATAATGAATCCTGTAATGTATAGAGATTTATTAGCTGAGTATTTATTACCTTTTGGAGCAAGTAAATTTGACTTAGCTTTTAAGTTCTATCAAGGCAATGATCCTAAACATAAGTCTAATTTATGCAGAAATTTTCTTAACCGTTACAATATTAATTGGGTATATTAAAAACATTTAGTATTAAAAAATTATTTTACATTGTAATTTTCAAGTGAAATCGTCTCCAATTCACCAGATTTAAACCCCATAGAGATATAATGGCATGAAATGAAAAATTTCATCATCGATAAAGAACCAAGAAATGAAGATGATGTTTTGAAGTATATTTGAATTTCAAAAAACTCTCACACATGATGAATGCAAGAAATATATAAACCACTTAAAAAAAGTTAAATTCCAAATTCTATATTATAAAGTTTCATTAACATATTAATTAATATATTTAAAAGGTAATTGAGATTATTATTAAAAAGGAAGGTTATTGGTCAGGCTATTAATTGGATTAAAAAAGATTTCACAAATTATAACAATAATAATAATAATAAATAAAGCTATTATGTGCAAAACCACACGTAATGGGTTTTAAGTCCCATTGTAACAGCTTGCTAAATCTAATTTTTCTAGTTTATTTTTAAATTGATTAATAGTATTTGAGTCAATTATCTCTTTTAAAAAATGGTAATTTTACTATTTTTTAAGTAAAACAAGAATTATAAAAAAATTTTTGCGTAAATTTACCATGGATCCTATTATCAAATCACTACTGTATATCAATGCTAAGTCTATAGATATCAGTATTAGATGATGAGCATTTTGATAAGCTACAACTCTTAACTAATATTCATAATTTTTTAAAAAATAATTTCAACAAAAAGTTTAATTTTAGGTTCGTTATTTAATAGACCAAGGCCATTATTTATTTAAGAAAAAGTTGAGAAAATTTCAGTTTGTTCGGTCGTTTTTAAATAAATTTATTTGATAGAAAAAATTGAAAAAATAAACTCGAATATTTTTACAAATTTTTGAAGCTAATCTAAAATAAAAAAATAAAATAAAACTTTTAGTTAATCAAAAATTAAAAGAAAAATATCTTCTTCTTTAAATAACACGGACCATAAATAGAGACATACCAGAATAATTTAGTCTTTTTCAGTTGAATCTTCTTGATCTAATGCTAGAGTAAGATGAATGAGCTACTGGGGATTCGAAGCTAAATCTGTCGGATTTTTTAAGTTTTGATCGTGAATTTTCAGATTTTAGGTCCATTTCTCGACGATTTAGGTTTTCTTCTATTAACTTATCCACATACAAAGTACTTGATCTAATTGACGCCGTTTGTATCGGAGAATTAGAAAAATCGGACAGATTACTACATGATGCTGACAATGGAGACTGTCCTTTACTGTCCATTCTGTATTTGCTGAATAGCAGTGTAGTAATTTGAGTTTGTTTATCAGATTTTTTCACATTGTTCTCAAAATGGTATCGAAATTTTTTTCCATTTCGGTTTTTAGGAGTCACAGATACTTCCGAACTTGTTGTTTCTTGTTCTTCGGTTAATTTTAATGATAAATTTCTTGACTTAAAAAATGAATTTGTTCCCAAATTTTCCAAAACTGAAATGATAAGCTCATCACGCCAATTGTAGCCTAATTGATTAGCAAACTTGCACACTTCATTAATAAGATTTTTTCCATTTATTATTATCAGATTACGAATTTTTTCTTGTAAAGTCAAAAGAGTTAAATCGAAAAAGGCCAAACCGAGTAAAAAATAAATTGTCAAGAGAACAAAAATAAATGTATTAGTTATTTTCAAATCTAGTATATTTATTTTATTCAAAGCAATTACACCATAATAGCATCCATTCGATAAAGGCACATTATTTAAACGTGATATAATAAAAGCACTTGATGTGATAAAAAATAGAACTAGACCAAAAACAATACTTATAGAAAAGTCGAATTTGTCATTGCTTTTCTCGATAGAACTAACCACTATTTCCAAAAATAATTGGAAAAATCCTTTTTCCTCAAAATCAGAGCTGTAAATCGAGGATACAGTTTTGGAATCCTCAGTATCAGTCTCATCAAAAGGATCTTTTATTGATGGTTCTTTTTTTAATTTTGCATATTTTTTTTTCTTTACACTAAATTTTGATTTAATTGTACGCTTAAAATCTTCATAATAGCCTTTTGCATAAATTGTCTCGATAAAGTGGAAATTGAATTTTAGGATTTGAGTAAAAATTGAACCAAGATCAGATAAAAGAAGACAAGTGAGTGGCAGGCCGATTGTCAAATAAGTTATGAGGAATATTTTACCCATTAGTGTTTCTGGACCAACATCTCCAAATCCTTTTATTTAAAATTTTAAGAATTTTAAAATCATGCAAAATTAAGAATATTTTATTTTAATAATTTTATAAACTGCTAAATCATGCAAAATCGCTAGATAAAAAATATAAAATATACTTAGATTTTAATAGAGACTTAGATTTTAAATCATAAAGTTAATATTAAAAAAACTTAATTTCGCCAATTAATTTTAAAAATTTATTATTTTAAAAATAAAATTACTAATTTTTAAAAACTGATGATATTGGAACAATAATTCTAAATTGGATTAAAATTTTAAACTTATCGTAATTTTGATTTAAAAAACTAAAAATCAACTGATTGATTTCCAAAAAACAATTGATAATAAATTTGATTTTCAGAATTTTTTTTGAGTGAGACAATGCTGGTAGAAATGAATTATAATTTTAGAGCAATATTTAGATAATTTAGATTATGATGGTTTGAATGTTGATTGAAGATCTTATTTTGTTTCTAATTCAAACCTCAACATATTCTTGCGATTAGGTTTTTTTTTTATCTAAGAATGAATTTTATTAAATAAATGAAATTAAAATTTTACAGAAAAATCTATCTAATTATAAAAATTAAACATGATTAATAAATACTTTTTCAGCTTTCTTAAGTTTCATTAAATGAAAAGAGGTGAAATTTTTTTTAAAAAACCTTGAAAAATTGAAAAAAAGTTTAAAAAGTATAATGGTATTATTCAATGGAAATGGGGTAAATTTTATTGCTGTAATAAAAAAGTAGAAGGATTTCATCAAATTTCAATAAGCCTTTTTAAGATATTTTTAGTCAATAGGTCAGTTTTGATTTAAATTGGAATGAATAAAGAGACAATTAAAATGATGTTTTAAAAACTCATTAATCATAATTTATCCTAGTAAAAATTACGCCATGCGTAGTTTCACGATGCATTAATACAAATTAGAAAATACCCGTAAATATTAAAAGAATTTACGTAATTTTTGCTAATTTTTTGAATTTTAATTGTTAAAAAAAACGTAAAATGGGTAGAGTAAAAAAGGTAAAAAATATAATTTCTTAAGTATATTTAATTTTGTTTTAATTAATTTTGGAAATAAAACCAAGTTTTATTTATTTTTAGCCTTTGATCGGTCATTTTAAAAAAAAATTGTAACAATTTAGCCATGCTATTTCATAATTGCTATCCATTTTAAACTAAAGGGAAATGTATAGAATTTTGGAGTTTTTTTTTTTAATTAAACTAATTTGCTCCTTCTAAAAGGGTTAATTAAATAGAATGGCTTGATTGAATAAGAAAATAATTTTACGTAATTTAAGGTTATTTTAAATAAAAAACAAATGTCATAGCACTCCAGTACAAATTTTTATCTCAAAAAACTCAAATTGAATATATTAAATATATAATATTTTAAATTAAAAGTAATAAATCCATCGTATAAATTTTTTTTTATATTTTATATATATTTCATATATATTTTGAATTTAAAAATGTTATTTTAAAATAATACTTATTTTTATTGATCAAAAGCTCTCGTTTTAATTAAGTTTTAAAAAAAACAATCTTTCTGGTCCTTGAAAATAAAGAAATTTTAATATTTTTTATTATGTTAAAATTTCAAATACGAGTTTTGCTAGTGAGATACCTACAACGCTCCTAACACTAGTGTTAAGAGCGTTGTTTTTAAATCAATTGAGCTTAAATAATAAAAGATATCCCAAAAAAAAATTTGATACATTAAGTTTATTTTCGAAATATTAGCATAGAATATATGTTTTATTTGCTGATATTTATGCATGTTGAAACGATTTTTATTTTAGTTAGAGAAACAAAATCTAAATTCAATTAGATTTAGGTTTTCAATAAAATCGAACCTAACAAATTAAAGCCGATTTAAATTAATTCATAATTAATTAAAAAAATAAGTGGTCATGCATTTTCATTCGAGGTTTTTAAAATTTACCTAAAGTTGTTACCAAACTCCCGATAAAATAGATAGATTGCCGTAGATTCCATTCAAAAATTCTTTTTTGATCATTTTTATGGATTTTTTCTGCTAAAGTTTTAGATTGTCGAGTACTTTCAAAATTCGGCAAATTCTCATCAATTAAAATATTAATATTCTTGCTGATCTCATTTTGCTTTAGACTAAAATCTGTCATAAATAATTTTAAATTAAATTCTAGATCCCGCTTTAGTTGTTTTTTGAATTGTATTAAATGTTGTGCAATTGTTTTAAAAACGTCGGTTGCATTTAATTTATTTTTTTGCTTTTTGTTTAAACTATAAATAAATTTTATTGACTGAGATTCGAGCTGATCATCTTGTGATTTCTCAATATTAAGTTCGGTATTAAGGCTTTCTTCAATAAATAAATTGAGTTTTTCATTGAAGCTTTGGCAATTGCTCGTATAAATTTTATTTTGTTCCTTGACTTTGGCCAAAATTGAGCTTTCTTGTGGAACAATTTTGATGCCGTCCAAAGAATGAAGGGTTTGGTCATTCTCAATTTCTTTAAGAATCGCTGCACCGACCAAAATGTACACCACAAAAATAACTATTAAAGCTAAATGTGGTAGAGAAATTACAACTAAATTTTTAACTACATCCCCCAGACTTATGCCGTTTTCTTCTGAATTTTTTCGAAATTTGCTTTCTGATGCCTTCGAGGATTCCATAATATTAAAAATTAAAAAAAAAATCAAACAAGTGTTAGTGCATTGATACCGAATCTCAAAAAAAAAAAAATAATTTAGCTTTCAAAGTTTGAGTTCGATTAAACTTTATAAAATAAATCTTTGCGTTTCTAGCAAAGAATTGAAAAGCATAGGTTCAATAAACTCTATGTAGCTGAATTAAACAAGAATGCCATTGTATAAAGATGTTTCAGATTTTGATTTAGATTGAATACAAACAAGAAGATACCTTAGCTACCATTTTAAAAAAAAAGTACAAAGCTTTTCAAAAAAGCTTATTAAATTTTATCAGATAAGAAAATAAAAGATTTAAAAGAAATTATTTATCTTCAGTTGAATTTTATTGAAACAAAATAAACAAAAGCGTTTAATAAACAGTTAGAATCGAAAAGCCGATTTATGATTATTTCAGTTTATATGTGAAGTTGAGCTTGTATCAAAAACATTTTAAATCATATTCCTCTCAAGATAAATTATATAATTTCTCCATGAAGCTTTGCGAAAATCTACCATTAGAATTGATATTACACAAACATGTTTAATCTGTTAATTAAGATTAAAATTTTTTCGATCAGAGTCCCTATTGAGATCATATGAAATACTTAATTTTATTTTTGATACTTAGAAAAAACTATTTCAAATATGGTATTTGTAAAATGCAGGTAGTTTTCTAAATCATATTCGATTTGGTTTTCTAAGAATCTTTTAAAATTAATAAAATTTGTAGGTGCAATTTATGCAATGAATTTAGTCAAAATTTATTAAAAAAAAACACATTTAAATATTCATAATTTTTTGGCTCAAACATGTTTTCTAAATACCACAGTTGTAATATTTTCTTATTTTTTGAATGTCAATTTCACTTAGATTTTCCCGTATCCCCAAGTCATACATATTAACATTTGATTGTTTTGGTATCATAGTTGGAATCGATGTGTTTACTGCGAATGTATTAAATCTATAATGCATTATTGAATAGTAATCATATGGCATATTCATTGTGTCTATTGCATCAGGTCTCATATTGAATTCAGCCTCGTAGCCTTTGAAAATAATTTAAATTTATGAAATAAAAAATGACAATTTAAACAAATTAAAATTTGTTAATTATATTCAAAAAAAACAGACAAAATTTAAAAATTAAAAAATTATATAATTTTTCCATTGTAGAAATTATTGAATCTCACTATTGTTATCTAAATAATGAGCGAAACTGCAGTTAAGAGCCTAAAAAAAGAATTGATATAAGCTTAGCTTTTGATTAGAACTTATAACATCATTTATTAAGAATTCCTTTCAGATAATTCTAATCTTAATTTATATATTTTCATTTAATCTCGTAATCTGCTATTATTTCAATTTATCAAATATCATTTCAAGGTGCAAATGCATATGATTTCAATGAAAAATTTTAAATAAAACTGGCCATTTTTTCATCTTTACCTGGCATTATATTTGACCAGTTTATGGAAATATAATTATCTCTATCAGGTCTACTTTGTTCATGCCAAAAACCCAAAGCATGCAATACTTCGTGCACAATTATTGATTGGGTCATGCAACCTGGAACAAGAGAAAGCCATTGCTCGCCACTCCCTTTTCCAATCTGAAAATTTAAAACTTTTAAAATATTTATTTTCAATGTAAATATTTAGAATTTACATATGACCAACATCCACTGTTCTTTGTAAAAAATAACCAAGTTGAATAATTCAAAATTTGTGTGTTTTCCACAAATTTAATACAATTTTTAGTTTGAACTTCAATTACTTTCAAAGATTGGATTATTATGGCTTTTTCTTGCAAAGCTAAGTAGTAATAAAATTTTTGTTAAAATTAAATCAAGTAAAAAATTGTACAATATTTTTTATCTATTTTGTATGGAACTAAACCATTATCCCATTTTCCAGCATAGCTTGTAACAATATTTGAATTTCTCTCTTTTTCAAAAGCAATGTCACCAACTATCGACCCTTTTTACAGAAAATATTGATTTATTAAGTTTATTAAAAGACAAATGCTAGTTCTACTTTGTTCGAAATCAATTTTTTTTATCGAAGCAGCATTAATTGAATAGAATATAAATATTGCCAGAAATAAGTTTATCATTTTATCACAAAAATCAAATTATTTTAACAATTAAATTTTGAGTAGAATAAAAGTGTTCGATACACCTTAGAACATCAAACACTCCTCAAATAAAATTTAGAGATAATATTATATGAAATCGACATATTTTTATTTATAAATTTTAAGTATCATAAATTGATCTGTAAATGAGTAAAAAATTTTAGATTTTATTATTTTTATTCACGAATTTTGTTCAAAAATTTCCAAAAAAAAACATTTTAGGAATTTAAATCAGTTAATTCAAAATTTTGGGAAAGTATTAAGAATGTTTCTCTTCTAATTGATTTCCACCAGCTTGATATTTCGTTTAATGAATTTTGATTATAAAAAAAATTCCACTTAAAATAAATATTATTTATAATAACTGTAGCAATTTGTTGCATTTTTATTTCATCCAATTGACGCATGTGATCAAAAACTATGCTATTTTCTGCAAATTATTCGCATAATGCATGGTTTTAAATCAGACTTCAAAACTCTTGGATTAATTATTTTTGGTAGGATATATAAAAAGAAAAAAATTTTTTTTGCAAAACATTTTCGAATAAAGATTATTTTAAAAAAAAATTGGGATCGAATGTCGCATAAATAAAAATCAAAGTGAAAAAGTAAGTTAAATCAACACCATTTGAGTTTTATTAAAAATTCTTAACTTACACTGGATGCTCTAAGTCATGTTCCAAGTCTTGGATATGCATCAAAATCAAGTTTGTCTAGAAAATGCATAATCACTCTTAAGCTTTAGTCAAATAAATTTAAATATTTTTTAGAATTATGTATTTCGTATAACATCACAAACTGAACAGAAATTGAAATAAGAAAAATATATGATTTTATTTGACCATAAAAAATAAAACGTAGCAATGTTTTAAGAAATATTTTTCATTTTCTGAAATGATAACTATTAATATAAAAATTGAGTAGTTTAACTTTTTAGGAACTAAATCTAATGACCAGAAGATTAAAAAAAACTCATTATTTCTAGTGAAATTAATTATATGTGTTTTTGCTTTTTATTAAAATTCAATATTTGGAAGTTATTTTATTAAATAAACAATTATAGTAAATGATATTTCCGTAAAATAATTTAGGACTAAAGTGTACTCATGAAGTATTTGATTAAAAAAAAAACTATTTTTTGTGAAAAATTTGAATAATTTTTTCATTGAAATATTTATTTTTTCTATTTAAAATATTTGTGAATAAAAAAAAATCTTTAATAAAAAAAAAACCAAAGCAGAAAATAATTCACAATTTAGAATTTTCATTTCGAAATATAAACCATAATTTTTGATGTTTTTTTAGAAATAAAGAAAAAAATTCGGTAAAAAATAAAGATTTAGATAAAAAAATCATTTTAATGGATCTAAGATGGAAAAGAAAAATAAACCATTTAGTGCACATTTCACCACAACACCATTAGTTAAACGTTAACCTGATTTTTAATACTGTCAAAAGCTCTTGATGCTTTTTATCACCTAATCAAGGCCCAAATTAGAAGTAACAACGTTTGCATATTTTATAATTGTAAAACTTTATAAATTTTCTTAAAAAAAAGAAGATTTTGTACATTTATTTTTTACAATTTATAAAAAAAAAAACCCAGTTGAAAAACAAAAAGAAATAATTACATAAATATCACCGGCATAAATTTACAAACTACTATTCAAATTAGGAGAGAGTTGCGTTCATTTTCGAGTGCCTTGAAGTATTTTTAAGTGTGTCTTTCTTAAGTTTATCTTCTTTTTCTAATTCCAATTTTTCAAAAAGTTTTTTCGATCGATTGAATTCGCTCAGCCTGTTTAGGGCTCCAATATTATCTTCACAACTTACTTTATTGAATTCTGATTTAATCAACCGTAAAAATTCACACTTAAATCTCTTACTATCTGGCGACGTGGTCTGCTGTGGTTGCTGGTCCGTCCTCTGGTCCAACTTTTCGAATTCAAAAGTTGAGTGTCGAACAAGGTCGTATTCAATTGGCCTCGATGTGATGTTTATTGATTCCACTTGCCGCTTGACTGTGCCAATTGGCACATGGGATTTTTCCAAATTTTCATTCGAAATACTAAAATGAACTTCATAGGTATCCAAATAGTCTGTATTTATCTCCTTAGCCAAACGTTTTACAAATGACTCGGTTTTCATTCTTCCAGGACAAGTCTGAACATTTCTCATCACAACTTGGTGGTTCTTATATTTTTCTATTTGTGGTGTATCTTCCATTATTTTTGTTTCCTCAGTGGCCAACTTGCTCTCTTGAAATTCACTTGGAGAGAGCGTAAACAATTTGCTGCATGCGGAAGGTGGTGAGCCAGAGTCGAGGTTTTTGCAGGGCGAAACAGGAGCATGCACTGTCGACGAAGAATTTAACTGATCCAAAGAAGACATGGATTTTATTTTATTTACTGCCTCTTTTACAGATACACCTTGTTGAGGAAATGCTTCAAAAATATCAGTTTTTTGCTCATCGGACACAAGTGAAGCCGAAAGAACTTGGAGCATTGGTTTAAAGAGGTTATACTTGGACTTGTGAGCATTTAGAATCGATTCGTATGTTCTTAATTGTGTTCTAAATCCTTCGTTTGGATTTACACACGGTCTTTTTTGCTTGGTAAAACTGAGAGCCTGCTCGAACGTGTAGTCCTGTTCTTTCATTAGATAAGCAATAACCACACTGGCTGAGCGGCTGACTCCCATTTTACAATGAACAAAACATGCTGTGTTTTGGTCCTTGGCTTCTTGGATGAACTTAAAAGTTCTGTCGAATTCTTTAAGTAAGTCTGTTTCGTCGATGTCTAGAACGCGGATGTTCAAGTATTTAAATGCATCAGGAAAAAAATTGTCAACTTCACTGCTTACATTCAGGATATGAGTGACTCGGTCGTTTACCAAAGAGTCATAATTGGAAGCATTCCATTCGGTTCCCAGATATAAATAGTCCAATATCTTAGTAGCACATTCTACTAATTGGTTGTAAAATTGGAAAATGGTCGCATCAATAAACCTTTTGAAGTCGTCCAATTTTAATTGTAACTCTCTTTCTAAAAGTTCTCTTATGTATATGCTGCTCATTGAACCGTAGTCATCTTTGCTACTCATCATTATTTCTCTCAGTTTTTCTTTTATTTTTAGACCAATTTCCTTGTAAAAAATAAATAATTTTAGAGAAAAGTTTTAAAATTTTAATTTTGTTTCTTTTTAGAAAAGTTAAAAAAAATTAAGAAAAAAAATTTGCTATCATTTTTCTTACAACCATAGCATATTTTACAAATCGAAAATTCAAAAAATATTTTGTCTAAATTTTTTTGTCAGTTTTACGAATACTTAATAATTGGATAATTTCTGCTGATTTTTTTTGTAAAATTTTAAATTAATAATAAAGCTGATTTCAGAAAATACATTTATAATCATCTTTATCTGACATTAATCAGAGTAAGGAGTAGTATTGAAAAGAGGAAGTAAACAATTTTATTTTTTAGAAAAAAATTAGATTGGTTTATGTCAAAATTTAATCTTCTGAACGCATGTTTATTTTAAAAATTATTGAAATGACTATTTTATAACTAAAAAATTCTAATTATATTTTACTTTGAATTTAATTTTGCCATAAAAACATACTATTTCCATAAATATTTGGTTCGTATTTAAAAAGTTTTTGTTTTATAGGTTTACAATTGCAAAAGATAAATATTTAACTAATAATTCTATTAAAAGCAGAATTAATTTGAGTGGGTAACAAACTTTTGAGTGGGTTACAGCATAAAAATTTAATTTTTTAAATGAACATATTTTCAAAAACGTTAAAAAAGTTAATCTAAAAATTTAAATAACTGTATCATAAAAATATTGTTTTTTAGTGAAAGTAATCAAATTTGAATAAAATTCATATAAAAAAGACCAGTAAACAAGCATAAAATATCCGAATCTAAAAAATAAAATATAAAGATAAAAACTGCAAAATTTTTAATTTCTTATCAAAAAATGTCAGGTAAAGTAAATACAAAAATGAGAAAAAAAATTAAATGCATTAAATTTGAATTTTAAATTTTTAGAAAGAATTGCTAATTTTTTTTAAATATTTTATTTTAATTTCTATAAAAATTCCTTAAATTATCCATCCCAAATGTAGCCATTGATAACATTTGTCCAAAACTTTATTTAAACTTAATTTAAATTACCTCTAAATTAGATTAAAAGCTTTTTTTGAAATCCAAATCTTACTAACATTAATTCTTTTCTGTTTGTCATATCTTATTAAAATCAAAACTTTTTTGATTTTTCCATCGGCCACTCTATTAACGTTAATTGATGAATTAGTCTGGGGAAACTCTGTTATATCAAAATGCACAATGCAGAGTGCACAACATCTAAATGATGTTATTTTAAGTGGACAATTTTTTGCAGTATTTTGCAGATTTTACCTTAAGATGTAACAAAGTATGTTAAAACAAAAAATTCTATTAAAAAATTAAAATTTATTTTATAGTTTTAGTTTCATTTGATCATTTTGAGCATCAAAAATTGATCATAAACTTCAACTTGCCTTTTATTCGTCATATTTAGAATCTTCTAAAAATATTTTTACTTGTTATAATTAAGCTTGTTTCACCAAATTACGAACAATAATGTGTGCAAAATTTAAGTTAACAATAATGCTAGGAACAGTTAATTTTTCAAATCAAACAGATCAAAGTAATTTCTACCTATTACAAAAAAAGTCTCCTTTAGAAAATATAAACATTTTATTTACTTTTGTGAGATAAAATCACAGAAGAAATAAATAAGTCATAGATTATAAATTAAAAATGTTATATTCAAAAGATTTCAGCAAAAAATTTCGAAAAGTACCATTTGATAAATCATTTTTGTGCAAAAGAGAAGATGGGCGATTTAAGAAAAAAAATTAAAATTACATTACCAAACAATTTAAATCAATCAAAATATTTGATGGAACACTTGATAAAACCTATAGGTTTTTTGCAGCATTCGGTATAATATACTTTTTTAGTTAGGTACAGGCCGGTGATTAGTGCTTTAGTTTTAGAAAATAAAAAGATGTTCCTTATTTTGGTTGCTTAAATAGTTTTGCCAGCAAAAAAAATTTTCGTCCAAAAAAATTTTACAAAAAATGAAAAATTATCAAAATTTATAAATACCTCTTGTTCTTTGCATAGAAGCAATGAATCAAAATAAGGAGTCGTAAAGTCTTCGCGCTGGGCACTTCTCTCTTCTTTTTGGTACCATTCATTAATCGACTGCTGTTCAACTCTGTTTTTGTTTATAAGAAAAGAATAGTATTTAATCATGTCATGATCCTGGTCTTGTTCAATAAGACTAAACATGAACTCAGCAGAATTTGTATTGAAAGAAGGCGAAGAGGCCGAGGATGAAGAACTGGAACTTGAAAGTGGATAGTATTTCGATTTTCTGGCACTTTCAAATGCCCTGTGCAGATACTGGTATGCCGACCACATGGCTTGGATCGAGACAGGCTTGAAAATGTGTGTTGTGTGATGTGACTTGAACTTGAATCCTCCATCTCCGTCCAGACTAATTTCACAGTTTGCGTAGATTGGCAAGACCAGGCCAACCGAACACGAAAACGATTTTGTTTCGGCAGAATCTTGCGGAATGAGATCTAGGCCAATTATGACTCTTTCTTCATTTACTTCACCATTTTTGTTAGATGTTTCCACAATGACTAAATATCTGTTTTTTTCCTGAACATAGCTTGACAACTTTACAGCTAGAATTATTGTGTCACAGGGTCGAATCAAAGAGATCATTGACTGCAAGTGAATTAGAATGTCACCGGTGGCCGGACTAGATGGGGAACTGTTGTCCGATTCTGTGCTGATATTTTGACTTGAGCTGAATTTTGTTGAACGACGAGGCAGAATCAACGCCGCATCTTTTACCACAAAGTATTTCTCAGTCAAATGGCGACATATAAGATTGGATTCGGTCTTGGCTGCCTTGGCCATGTCACATGAATCAAAATAGTCCGATTTGGTTTTCAAATTCAGAGATAGTCGGTTCTGGAGGGGAGAATTTTTGAAATTTTTCAAGCTTTTCTTCATCGGCATTGTGCTAGAGTTGGATGTACGAGAAAAGTTCTGAGCTGATGCCCGAGTGTACAGGGCTTTTAAGTCATTGAAATTGAACGGAAACTCATCTATGTGCACCGAACATCGTTTTGTTTCATTCGGTGTTTTTAAATGAAAAGTAAAGGTGGATATCGAAGACATTGATTTGTTTTTGAGCTCGTTCTTGCTCTCCAATTTGCTGGGCCTGGCTTTGGACAATGTTTGAGCTGAACTGCACGGGTTGGTCAATTTTTTTTTAGCCAAAGCCAAATCGTCTTTAGCTTTGCTAGTCTCTGGACTACGTTGGACAGTAACTAACGACATTCTATCCGATTCATCAGAATTTCAACAAAAAAAAAAGCTTTTATTTTTTTCTAAAATTTAATCATCTATAAATCATTTAGATCAAAAATCTAGGCTCGGTTTTATGCAAAAAAGTTGTGTTAATAGACTAAGTGCCTTGGCGATAAAAAATATTATAATTTTTTGCTAAATTTAAAAAAAATTAATAATTTAAAGGTGGTCTTTGTCTCAGTACATAAAACTATTTAAATTTGATTTAAGCCATTTTTTCTAAATTCAAAAGACTATTCTAATACTAGGCTCAATTTTGAACAAAAGAGCAAATGATTTTTTTTTAATCTTGTCTATATTTAATTTTAATTGTCACCTCATTTGAGGCTTATTGAATTGTTGTTGTGCCTAAGTGTATCCTCCAGCTACCACCATAGTGAGTTCGATTGTCGACGGTCCTGGCTTAAGAGGCTAGGAGACGAAAAGCATTTTTTATAAAAAAATTTTGACAAATTTCTAGCTTCATAATTTTTGTTTTCCAAAAAAAATTAACAAAAAACAAAAATTGTGTAAAGTTTATAAAATTTTTTTCACAAGTTTAAGGGTTCTTTTAAATATTCCTTTTGTCTCCACATACTCCATCTCTGCAAACTCTTCAATAAATCGACTTTTCGAAGCGCACAATATCAGCCTCTAATTTTACTTAACAAGTTGGCAAATTTTGCCAATTCCAAGTTCTGAAAATGTAAAACACGACAAGAAGCAATTAGAAATTGATAATTGAAAAAAAAAGCAGCAAATTAGCTTTATCAAGCAGAAAAGTATGCAGTGAACAACTGAAAGTAGTTATATGGGTTACTTGAAGCAAATAGATATTTTCTTTTTGTTAAAAAAAATAAATTTATAAAAAAAACGATAGACAAATAAATGTTTGGAGAATTACTTTTTAAATTTTGTTATTAGTCCTTGAGATAAAAGCTCTACTCTAGAATAAACAAACTAAAAAAAATATGAACTAGTTTACTCAACTAAATAATGTGTACAGTGAAACTTTTTTGAACAAAAAATGATAAATTACTTTGAGTATATTCATGATAAAAAATCTATAAATCGAATGCATTTTGACACGATAATTTGATCGAAGTGTAGAAAAATTTGATGCTAGCCAAACAAGTTAGCCCAAGAAGCTGAAGGATATACGACTAGATTGATTTCGACATTTGGCCAATTGAGCTAGGTACGCACAAATAACAAACAATAATTTAAAATGACCTTTTTTGGTCATTGCAAATGGTGAATAATAGGTTTTCTATTTGCAAAAATTGCCATAAATAGAAAGATTATTTTATCGTTTGAAAGAGAAAAGATAAAATGTTACGAAAACATAAAGGCAAAGCAAATATGGTAATAAAAATATATATTTACCTAGTCTTAAAAAAGTTATATTTTAATAAAGTTTGCTTGAAATTATGAAACATTTAACAAAATTAAAAATTAAGCTTTTGCTTGCTTGATTTTGCATCACATGTGGATTTATAGTATTTACTTTATAAATTGAGTTTTATCTTTGAACAAGTGATATTTTATAATGCACGTTAGAAATAATCATTTTGGTTAAATATTTTTTTATTAATTTACCTGTACTGCAAGTTTTTAAGCCTTGAAAAAGTATGATAAATTAGCTATTTGTCTCGTTTTCAGTTAAAATTTTTCTCTTGAAATCTCAAAAATCGAACTATTTTGTCTAATTTACAGTTTAATTAATATATAAGTCTGAATGAGTCTATCCTTATATTTTATTGTGAAAAAATAAAAAAGCTTTTTTCATACTTTTTTTATTGATTTCAGAAAATTTTGATTATAAAAATAAAATATTTTGAAAAATGCCTGAAAAATTTTAAATTTTAATAAATAAAAAAATCACTTAATAATTATTTTGAATTAACTTATTCGAATTAAAACAATTTTTAAAAATAACTAATTTTTTATCAAATTAATGACTCTTAAGCTTTGAATTTAAATTGAGTTGGCGCCATAAGCTTTATTAATTTTTCATAATATCTAAAAGCAACAAATAAATTTTGTGTAATCAAATTAATGTAACATATTTAGTTTTCTACATTATTATTGATTATTCGGTTGACAAGCATAATAAAGAAAAAAAACATTCTAAAAAATAATTGTTTTCATTTTTTTCAATCTTATAACAAGAATTTTCGCCCAAATTTTAAATTAAGTAAAGTTTTCTCAAAATCTTAGAAACAAATTCAATAAACTTTCTGTGCCAACCGTTTTTGAATACCATGTTTATCGATAAAAATCCTTACTTGAATTTAATATTAATTTAATAATAGTTTTCAAACAGCTATATCGAAAAAAAGCGAAACATGCGTAAAAGGATTCAAAAATCACATCCTAAATTTAAAATATTTTTCTAACTTTAATAAATCTATCTATTTAATTTATTCAATATTTAAATAAAAAGTAAATACTGAAAATGAGCCTCTATTAAATTATTACAAGATAAAAATTATACAAACTTTAAAAAAAAATCAACAAACTTGAAATAATAATTCTATCTCATCGGATTTTTTAAAGATTAATTAAATTACGATAAAGGGCAGCCAAAAACTGATATCTGAGTAGTATTCTTTTTTTGAATGATAAAAAAAAACAAATAATTTTACAATAGCTTATACTTAGGGATCCTACATAAAACAAATATTCAGATTTTTTAAAAAAATTTAAAGTTCGCTTGAATGTTTGATTAGTATTTCATAGAAGAGTTAAATATTTTCATAATATTTTCAAAAAAATTAAATAAATTCTAAAAATAAATTCAAAGCAACCATTTGCTAGATAACTTCACTTTTCTAATAGAATTAAAAAAATTATTCATTTAACTTAAATTTAAAATTTTTCTTTTCTTAGATGGCATAATGACTTAAATTTTAAACTATAATCTATGCGCACTTAATGCAGCTCTCATTTTCTACAAAAGTATGCCAAAACAATTTTTAAAAGGTGAATAATTCAGACCTTAATTAATTTTTTTTTAAATTGAATTCTAAAAAAAAATCTTTTATTTAAACAAAATTCCCTGAAAACATTAAAAATGCATAATTAACTTCCGACTTGGTCGTCGTCAAAAACTAAGGCTAAAATGAATCATTTAATACTTTAGACGAAATAAATTTTATTGATCCTATGATAGATAACGACTTTGGTTTGTTCAGAGGTGAAATTGATTTATTTACACGATATGAGCAATTTAAAAACGATTATATAATTTAAAGCTAAAACTAAAATAAATTTGCTTACCATTTGAGGATATACAAAAATTGCTTGAGTAATCCCAACTAAAAACCATTTTAAACTTAACGCAAGGATATTACTACCATTTATGGTTATCTTTTAATTCAACAAGAAAACAAAGAACAAAAGCTACTAAATTGCAATAATATTCAATTTATATTTTATTAAGAAAAATATTTCAATTTTTAATTATATATCAATCATAATATATTTATAATTACGCATAAATACATAGAGAGCGCGCGCACACACACACACACTCACTAACTCACTTTCACAAACTCGTTCAAAAATTAGAAGACTTAAGTTTAAAAATTTAAAACGATAAAATAATTGCCATATATTACTATACTACTTGAGTTTTCAAATCCAATTTTAAAAATAAAAACAATACCAATAAGCAAGAGTTGGCATGAGCAATCAAATAATGCATGGTATATTTGGAATCATTTTTCAATGGACTCTTTTCTATTTGCAACCAATGTCTTGCTCATTTTAAAAATGAGTCATAATTTTAAATAAATTTGTCAATTTTTTTTGAATTTTGGCATTAACTACTTTTCCTGATTTTTTTTCTACCATGACATGAGTTTTTTTTCAATGCTCTCTATTTGATTTTTTGACTGAACAAATAAATCTTAATAGCACTCTTTTTTAGTTTTTAGAAACAAAGCTAATAGATTTTCAATAGACTTTTGATGAATTTGAACAACGAACTAACCAAAAAATTAAACATCACCGAAAAAACCGGATTAGGTAATTTAAAAACTTTTATTCAACCATTGAACATCACTGAGGCTTGAATTTTTTTATTTAACTATGAAAATAATAATTAAAATAAACGACTTAATTTTTTTTAATCAATCCAAAGATCATCTACATTAGCCACTCAAACAGGTTTTAAAAAAAGAATTTTTTATTTCTAAAGTGGCCAATTGATTAATTCTGATTTTACTTATTGACCAAACGGTCTGTATGAAATACTTCAATTATTAATTCATTTTTAAGTAGTTGCTTTGCCATTGAATTTCATTTTTGGTCACTTTTGTTGTTTATATTGTATTGCTAAATCACATCTCCACAAATTTTTCTATCATCTAAAATTGTTTAGCTTAAATAATTTATTAATTTATTAAACCCTCTAAAAAAATGTCTTGGACCCATACGGGTACAAAGCTTGAGGCAAAATTAAGAGATGATGTCTGACTAATGATGTACTTATTATTTTTAAGCCCAAAATTTGATTTTGTTTTATATGATTTTTAGAACAACATGATTGACTTTTTTCACCATTAAGACCATACTTACATCCCATTTATTACACTCTCAAAAAATATTTCATTCGAAAATCTTTATTGTGACGAAATACTAACCTTACATCTTTATTTAAATTTTGATTGTTCTTGCTCAAATTGATCAGCTTTCAAGCTTTTCATTTATTCCAATAAAATGTCAGTCTTATTTAAGTTCCTCGTTTAATGTCTCTTATAATTGGAAGGAGATTTTTATTTTTTAACTTATCTAATAAACCGAGCTTTAATTTGTATAAATTAAAATTTTTTTTATGTTAAGAACTAAATGTATGGTTCACTCATAAAAAATGGACATTTTAAAATATCAAATTTTAATTTTTTATTACATTATTTGGAATCAACATTAAAAAACTTGTTTGTTTAACTAAACTATTAATATTTACGGAGAAAATTTAACAAGCACACTTTACCTAAAGTACTTAAGTAAATATTCTTCAGTTGCTTTTTAAATGCTAAAAACAATTAAGACTAAAATCAATCTAAATACGAGTATTTAGAAATAATTAAAATGATCTAGCCAAGTTTGATTATTTTACTTAGCATTTACTTCAGCAAAATTCTATCTGATCAGTTTTTAAATATCGTTTCGACGAGTTTTAATACCCATAAGTAAATTGAGATTTGAAATTAAAAACTAAATATAAAGAGGACATAAGAGAAGTCTTTTAAAAGATTAATTAGATTTCTCACGTCTTGCTAAACCTAGAATTAACACAAACAGAATTTTTTCTTTAGTTAAATTAGTTCACGAATTGTATTGATAAAAACATACTAAGAATACTTAAAATTTAATTTTATGCTTCGGAAAAGAATGAAGCTAAAAATCAATAAAATCTTTAACACTTATTCTCTTTTAATATTAGTCTTATTTTTGGTGACATTTTCTTTAACATTCTGTCAAACTCTTTTTTGTTGATTATTTTTTCAAGGAAATAATTTTTCTTTTTATTCAAATTGTCTATTTAAACTTGATTATAAAGCTTTAAGTTTAACGATGAAAAAATGAGTAATTCAAATTAAATTAAAAAATTTGACTCTTGGTTTTGGTATATTAAAGGATTAAAACATGATTTTCGAAACAAAAAATTCTTTTTCTAATCTTTTATTTACAAAATTTTAAATTATTTAAAAGAAAAAATTGTCTTCTTTAGAAATTAATTATGATTTTGTTAAAGAAAATGCTGACTCGCCAACGCTTGAATCTGATGTTCCATTTCAGAATAAAGGTTACATGCCTCGAGAATTAAGCGTAGAAGAGCGAAAAAAACTCGAAAGTGATAATGAGCTAGTGAGTGAATTCAAGCGGAGAAAATTTGAGCAAGAGGCCAAAAAAAATTGGGATTTATTCTATCGCCGAAACAAAACTAATTTTTTTAAAGATAGATACTGGACATTCAGAGAGTTTGATGAGTTGAACGAAGATTATAGTTTGATAGGTGAATCGCCGATAAGAAAACTACTTGAAATTGGCTGTGGTGTTGGAAATTTTATGTATCCACTTTTGAATCATAACAAAAGTATTTTTGTCTATGCGTGTGATTTTAGTACTGATGCAATCAATTTGTTAAAATCAAATGCAGAATATGACACAAATCGATGCCATGGATTTGTGTGTGATATAACCATGGAAAATAGCTTGAGAGAATGCTTGCCGCAAAATGTCGAAATTGATGCAGTGACTCTAATTTTTGTTCTTTCAGCAATTCATCCTGATAAAATGAAAAAAGCGGTTGAGAGTATAGCTCAAGTTAGACTTTAAAATCAAATTTTATTTTAAATTTATTTTAATTTTTAAAATTAGGTTCTTAGACCAGGAGGAATTGTTTTTGTAAGAGATTACGGAATGTATGACCATTCGATGATTCGTTTTGACAAGGGGCATAAATTGGACGAAAAATTCTATGTACGCCAAGATGGTACCAGAACTTTTTTTTTCTCATTGGAAGAAATTGAAAATTTATTCACAAAGCCGAGTCCCAACGGGCTCCTTTTCCATAAATCATTAAATGAGTATGTTTTCCGGGAAACAGTAAATGTAAAAGAGAATCTTAGAGTGCCTCGGGTATTCATTCAGTCAAAATTTGTTCGTTCTATTATTCCTGTTTAATAAAACATTTTTTTGAATAAAATTCTTTTGAATCAATAATTTGTCTCGAAATTATATCATTTTGCTCTAGCAATCGATAAATTATAAAACTGTTGTCAAGCAGTTTAAAAATGTTTGGATTTGCCAAGGAGTACAGAAAATTAAAAAAAAAAATCAAAAATAATTAAAGTTTTTGTTTGCTTTGTTATGATTTATTTAATCTAAGGTAAGAAATTTCAAAGCAGCAATTTTGGCACAATAAGTCTGGTCTCATTATTTAAATATTTTAAATAAACCATTGTGTATCTTATTTTTTTAACAAAAATTTAAAATTTAGATGAAATTATTAATTTATTAAAATAAAAATACATTAAATATTTCATAATCATTTTATTATAATAAATAAACAAGAACCGAAACATTTGTCTAACCGTATTTATTCTGAAAAATAAAATTTAAGTGCCTTTAATCGAGTGCAAAACATTATCAGCGCATTAATGTCTTGGTTGATAAAGCAAATTTTTGAGACAATAACTCAAGTCGCGAGTTTAATCGCCAACTTGGATATTTTATATATAGAATGGTTTTTAAATATAAGTTTTCTGCTTTTTATTTTTATGCTCGCTTCTATAATTAAAAAATTAATGCTGATGAACACTAGCAAATCGGTTGGCAAATCACCACCTGACAACACAGCAAAAACTAAAAAATCTAATTCATCGAATTATTCTGAACCTTACTGTGGAGCTACAAATGAATCAATTCAACAAAATGCTATCGAGTTTATTCCATGTGGTACTCAGCACCAAAAATTGATCCAAAATAATCTTTGGAGTCCTAAAATTACTTCTGTTTTTGAAGAGGATGATGTTATTGTTAAAAAATTTGGTTATGAAGTTGATAGAAAAAGCTTATCTGATTTAATATCTGGATCTAAAATCAACGATTTGATCGTCAACTTATACATTGAAATGGTGTGCAATTCTAATCCTAAAGTTGAATGCTCACACATTGACTCTCTTATCGTCAGCAAAATTTTGAATGGCAATTTGACGCGGCTTTCGAAGTATTTTGAGAAAAATTTTAAAGCCGACTTTCGACTTCTGTTTTGTCCAGCCCTAATTTTAAAAGATCATTGGGTTTTATTTGTTTTTGATTCAAGTAGGAAATCAATCACGTGCTATGATTCAATTTTTGAAACCGAATCTGAGATCATTGATAAAATTCGAGCTCCCCTCACAAAATATATAACTTCACTCTCCGGCTCGGATTCATGGACAATAGTAAATAACTCTTTGTACCCCAAACAAAAAGGAAACGATAAAGATTGTGGTGTTTTTGTATGTGCTTACTCAAAATGGTTAGCCCATGTTAAACCATTTTCGTTCAATCAGAATGATATTCCCAAAATTCGAAAAACTATGGGATCTGAAGTTTTGAAAGGCCAGATTGAGCAGTTCGATTGCTTGGAGCAATGACAACTTTTATACAATAAGCGTTCTTACCTGAATTAATTTATTGATTTTTCTAATTTGAATGATTACTCTAAGAATTTTTCACTTAAAAATGTTAAATTTAAATTTTCCAATAATTAATTTTTGAAACGAAAGGATCTTTTTACATGGAAGTTTCTTATAGTTTAATTTAGTGAATCCAAATTCGAATGTACAATCCAGAAATTATTCTTTCCTCGAATTTTTTTAGAAAATAAGACCGAATAACAGATTGGAAATTAAATGTCAAGTTTTTTTTTCATCAAAATTAAATTTATTGTTCCTTTAATTTAGTTTGAGATTAAGTTTACAGAAATATTTGTTTTAAGCAAATAAAATATGTATTTAAATGAAAAATTTTAATTATAATTAAATTTCACTATGCATTTCATTATTTACATGAAGATGTTTTGAATTAATTTATAAAATGTGGAAAATAACTGTAATTTCTTGAATAAGATTTGATTTCGGATTAAAATTAACGCAGAATATTGTGTCATAGAATAATTGAGTTGGATCAAAGCACACTCGATTCGTAATGAGCACACAACTTGAATAACACATATAATGTGTGTTTTGGTCAACTCTTTTTCTAAGTGTTTTTTAAAATTTCAAATTGGAATAACAATATATTTATTATAAATTAACAAATAAAAATCTTCAAATATGAGGAGTACGAATTTTATAAAGTTTTTATTTATTTTAAGCTTTACTATTATGTGGGATGTGTCCACTTTTAATTTAAAAAAATTAAAAACTTTGTCTTTTTTAATATTTTGTGCCTTTCTATGGCAACAGGCACAAATTTGTTAACTGTAGATTCAGTAAGTTAGTTATCGATGTTTTTAAACAAAACTCAAATTTTTTTATGCGTTTCCTACTTGTCAGACATTAATTTATATTTTTACTTTCTCTTAAAATTGTGATCATTCTTTTTATTTAATTTTTTAACAGAATTGGTTTTATTGTAAAACATTCTTATTTGATTAATATTTATTAAGTCATCAACTAAGTGAGACTAAATCCAAAAAAATATGAAAAATGTGTGAGGTGGTAAGGGGTACCAAATTAAAATCTTAAGAGATTTAGTTCAAGAAAAAGTTTTATACTCTTTAAAATTTTGGTATTTTATAAGAGAGAAACATCATTAAATTTAAAAGAACATCATTTTTAATTACTTTGTATTAAAAGTAAATTAAATAAACAATTAGAGTTTACCTATGATTCCGAAGCATTGATACACTTGAAAATTTTTCTCTTCAAAGAAATTATGTAATTATTTTGTACCAATATTTAATCATTTTTAGAATTTTCATTTACTTGTAGCTTTTTTAAATCATCATTAAAAAATACTCGAATTTAAATTTTGATGAGTAAGACAAAAGCAGCTAACATTTTGTAAATTTTCTTTTGTTTTAATTACCCTAATTTTAAATCCAGGATAAAATTATTAGGTAATTGAGTAAGTAACAGCATAATTATTCTAGATTATGATTATGATTGTGTCTAACTGTTTCAAGTTATGATGCAATAAATTTTAAAAAGCAATTAGTTAAGTTATTCCTGGCTAAAAATATCAAGCAAAATTATTTCAATGACAATAATGTATTTATTATTTTTTTAATTCAAATTTAAGATATAGATTCAATTATTAATTTGTTAAATTAAAACGATTTTATAATAAATTAAAAATTTCATAATCATTTTATCATAATAAATAAACAAGAACCGAAACATTTTGTCTAACCGTATTTATTTTGAAAAATTAAAAAGACGAAAAATAAAATTCTAGTGCCTTTAATCGAGTGCAAAAGATTATCAGCGCATTAATGTCTTGGTTGATAAAGCAAATTTTTGAGACAATAACTCAAATCGCGAGTTTCATCGCCAACTTGGATTTTCTATATATAGAATGGTTTTTAAATATTATTTACCCGTTTTTGTTTTTTATACTCGCATTATTTATTCTGCCACTGGTGATAGTAGCGCTGACCTTCGGGGCGTCATTGTATATTTTTATAAACAAACACAAGCAAAATTTACTGGTAAAAGAATTTATCAAATACGCTTTTGTATTTGCTCAATTAAATCACTTTTAATTTATTGCACCTTTTTTAAACTAACCATTTTCTAATAGTTGAATAGTTTGCTTAAAAATCACCAAAATTTTGGTAATTAAAGCTTAATCACTTTGTTCCAAAGTAGACTTTTTTTAAATTAAGCTTTATTTCCAACAAAATTCTTTATTCTCATCAAAATCAACCAACAATTTTAAATCCTTTCCTTTTTAACTGCTAAAATTATTCAAATAAATAAAGTAAACAAAATTTATTCTAAAATTAAGTAAAAAAAAATTCCTACGACGAGATCAAATTTGTGAGACATTAATGAGATTCCCATGACAAAAAACTAATAACAAGTTTGAATTGCACGGCAAAAATTTAATTTTATAAAAAACCAATAATTTAAAATTGTGAATGTAGCGTCCAAATTTTAATAAGAAATTTAAAAATTCAAATAAATTAAAAAAAAAAACAGAATGTAAAATATTTGACAAGGAAAATAAACACTTTTTTATTATTAAACTAATAATACAATTTTAATTTAGCTTATAATCAAAATTATGGATTCCGTTTTACAGAAATAATTTTAGCATTAATTAACAATCGACAGTAACTCATTTCGTATCAGGCAAATATGAATTATTTTTTTCAGACATTAATTTATCTAAACTTTCTAGAAAGATCTATTTGTCTCCGAATCTTTTATGGAAATAGAATTCTAAAATTTTGATTTCTAAAATAATTTAAGGTTTAGAATTTTAAAATAAAAATTAATTAATTAAAATAATATAAAATTAATATTAAAGTTTTTCATTATTTTTCTTGATAGCTAAATTCTCACTCAAAGTTAGTGTCAATTTCAGCACTTTTACCAAATTTTAAATTTCTTATTCTTGAACCAATTTAAATATTAAGACGTCTTTGTGATAGGTTTGAAGTTGAAATCGTTACTTTTGTTTGTGCTGTTATAGATTCTTTGCTATTTAGTTTAATTTAACCAAAAAATGCTGATTTCTTATTTTAAGATTCGAGTCAGTTTTTTTGAAAAAAAATTATCATTTCATTCAAAATTTTTTTAACAAGCATAAAATTAGAGCTTAAGCTTGCGCTTAAAATAGTTCTTAGCTACTTGGAATTTTTGGTTGAAATTCTTATTACTAAATGTTATATTTTAGAATTTTTTAGACTTTTGCTGATTACTATCCTATTTTTGAATGTAATGATGCGAAAAAACGACTTAAATAAATTCCCATTTTGTGACTGGATTGCGCAATATTTTTTACCAAATTTACATAGCAATTTGAACGCAAACGGTTACAATGATATGTTTGAATTCTTAAATGAATTTGACAATAGTGCACAAAATATGAGTTATTTTTTAGCAGAAAATTGTCATTTAAAACTGAATACCTCTATTATTGATGATCTTGCTACAGATTTGAGATCTAATCTAAAATTTTGCTTTAAAGTCGAGTCAAATTTTTTTTATTTTGAATGGATTTTAAGTTTTTTCAAGCCATTGCTTTATACTTTGTTAACACTTTTTCTTTTGCCTTCGTTAGTTGTTTTTTTGTTGTATGCTTCTTCGCTTTTTTTGTATATTAGCAAGCACTGGAATAAGCTTAAAGTGAGTCCCCTTAATGCTTGTATTAATTTAAAACCAATTAATTAAAAAAAAATCTTAAAATATTTAAATTTCTAGAACGATTACAATTCTCATGATATATGGCAAGCTTCTTTTAAAAGTATATCAGTCTTTTGGGAAACTACTGGCGCAATTTGGCATGGTCATGAAATAGTTGGCCTCGAAAATATACCAGATAATGGTCCTGGTCTTCTTGTTTATTATCATGCTGCTATGCCAATCGATTATTATTATGTTCATTCAAAAATTCTACTGTACAAAAACAGACGAATGAAAGTGATTGCCGATCGATTTTTATTCAAAGTACCTGGTAAGCTTCTATATTTTTTATATTTTATATATTTATTTTGTTTGATTAAAAATTACTAGTTTGATTAGTTTTTTTTTTTCTTTTTATTTAGGGTTAGCTTCTTTATTAGAAGCCTTTGAAGTTACTCCTGGATCATTGGAAACATGTGTGAACCTTTTAAAAGATGGTAGCATTTTAAGCATTTCTCCAGGCGGTGTAAGAGAGGCACTTTTTAGTGATCATTATTATGATATTATTTGGGGATCAAGATGCGGATTTGCCAAAGTTGCTCATGAAGCCAAAGCGGTAATAGATTTAGAAAAATAATTTTTTTTTTTTATTTATATTTCAATAAAAAGCCAATTATTCCAATGTTTACAGAAAATTCTAGAGAGGCTCTGAGATCTTTGCCATTTTTTAGAAGTAAATAATAAATTCTAAAGTTAGAAAATAAAAAGTAGCATTTGATTTATAGAATTTTTTCGATTTTTGTATGAAAAAACTCGTCTCCCACTTGTACCCATTTATGGCATATTTCCAGTGAAATTGCGGACTTACATAGGTGAACCAATTCCATACGATGAGTCTCGAACCCCTGAGGAATTGAAACAATTGGTATTATTTATTTAATTTAGAAAAACATTTAAATATTTAAAAATATTTCTTAATTAGACAAAAGAAAGAATTGAAGATTTGATTAAAAAACACCAAAGATTGCCTGGAAGTATTTTCCAAGCTATTTTAGATCGTTTCAGGAGTAAACATGACAAAAAAGAATAACATGTAACTTAAAATTTTATAATTAGCATTTATTTTTGATTTTTTTAATAAATCTATTATCAAAAATTTTTTTTTAAATTTAAAATCCTAAATTAATTAAAAAAATTAAATATTGATGTTTTGATTTTAATATAAAGAAATCTTTGATAAAAACTAAATAGAAAATTTAAGTTAGCTAGTTTAAATAGTGAATCTAGAATTGTGCATCGAAACACTTGAAAAAAATTATTATTTTTTATACAATTACAGTTAATGGAATGAAGAAAATCGATAAAATAATTTTTTTCGAATCAAAATATCGCAATATATAATGTATAAATAATTTTTTTATAGATTCAAATATTTAATTATTTTAATTTATAATTTTTTTTTAATTTCTGCTTGACCCCACGTAAATTTCAATTCTTTCAGTTTTCCTTCTATTTTTGTCGTCCAGACCATCTTTAGTCTTCCAACAAATCTTATTCCTTGGAGTGACCAAAATAATAAGAACCAATGGATTCTATGCGATGACATTTTTCGGACATAAACAAGGCACTTGATTCGTCTTTTACGCATTTTTATGTAGATTGATTCAGTTTTTGCTTATTCTCATAATTCTTCATTTGAAATCACATTTTAAGAAAAGTTTCATAGTATTCTCCAAAAGCATTTATTATGAAACACTTTAATTCTAAGAAAGTCATATCCACGCTGATAAAACTGATAGACAGACTACTGTAAAGATGTTAAACAAAAATGAAACGACTTCTAAACAAGATTTAGTCTTAAGAAAGTATTTTTGACATTGGTTTTCTGTTTTGGATGTCTTATTATGCATCTCTATTTTAAGTGATCTTATATTTAAATATGTCAACACATTTTAGGTTCTTGACTTCGACAGGTGTAAGTTTTTTTTAATCTTAAAGGACATGCAAAGGATCTATTATTCCTGTTTTAATTTTAGATTTTTTAATATAAAGCAGTTAGTCTGATGTTGCTTTTTATTATTATTATTATTATTATTATTATTATTATTATTATTATTATTATTATTATTATTATTATTATTATTATTATTATTATTATTATTATTATTATTATTATTATTATATACTTCTTATTGGAGACTCAAATTGCAGTCAAAATTTTTATAAATTAGTTTAATTAACTTAAAGATGATATCAGGGATACTTTTAGATTTGAAGGTCGACCAGAAAGCTTTTAGAAGATAAAATAATTTTCTTTGGATACTTTTGATTATGAACTTATTTTAAATGCTTTACCAATCTTGAAGCTTGTTGTTTTGAAGCGCTGGGAGAGATTTTCTTTACTTTATTATTTTAGAATACTGGAACCTGCTTTCTCCAGACATGCTTTGAGTAAAATCAAAGAATAGCTTTATAAAGAAACTGAACGTTTTTTTTGACTGAAAAAATAATTAAAAAACATTTTATTAAATTAACTCGTTTTAACTACCATAGCGAGGCCTAAAAAACATTTATCCATCTTTACCTTGAGGAGGTTTTGTGAAATTCAGTACAAAATGATAAAAAGAAATTGTAAAAGAAATGTAAAAAAATTGAATAATTTTTTACTAAAGGTTTAAGCTTAATTCTGTAAATGCAACTTAGTGCAACATTCAAAGTTGCATCAAATATCAAGGTCTGCTAAATTTGCAGAGTTTAGCAGAAGTTAAATTTCAATATAATCGAGCGTAGGGCATTTTGCAGAGATTTTGCACATCATTAGCAGACTTTTACAGTTGATACAACTTTGAATGTCGCACCATTCTGTATTCATAGAATTTATTTTAAACTTTTAGAAAAAAGTTATTTAATTTTTTTAAACTTTGTTCTGTTCTTTTGTACTGAAATTCACAAAACTTCTTGAGGATAATCCTTCAATTTTTAACATGCAACAGAGCATCTTTTTTGAGATGTTATTTGTTATCAGTGTATTTAGTACGCAATATGGTTTAAAAAAATTTCATAATATCGAATTAAAAGGTTCGATTTAGATCCATCATGAATCAAAAAATAATAATAGAATAATTCCTTATAAAATGTGTAAATAATTTATTTACTAAATAATTTGAATAGCCACAAATATTAAAAATTTATACAAAAAATGGAAAAAACTTTTTTTTTTAATTTCATCACCAATTTATTAGAATAGACATAAATATTAAAAAGTATACAATTTTAATTTTTACTATTACACAATATTTTTTTCTAAAACACAAAAATTTTTTTGAAAAAAAAATACAACCAAAGACAATTTAATAAAATTTATTTTAATAAAAATTCATCCAAATTTGAAGCGGACGCAGTCCGTCCTGGTCTGGGATAGAGACCTGTTAAGAGAATAGGGGCTACGGTCAAAGGGTCCCAGGACAAGGTTTAGGGTTTCGGGTTAGAAGAAATTTAGTGTATTTTAATTAAATTAGTTTTTACTTTGATTTCTTTTTATTAAAAGAGCGTTATTTTTGTTTAAATGAGCGCAAAATATAATAAAAAAAACGGTGTAGAAAATTATGGGTCTTTGTAATAAATTGTCAAAAATTAAAATATAAGTTATTTTTGATTAATTTCTGGTTTTCTTAATATAAAAAATGTCAATTATAAATAAAAAGTGAATTTTTAATTTATTAAGCTTAAATCTTAATTTTAGTGCATTTTTTCAATAAATGTGTACATTTATTTAATATTAATGCAGACGGCGTCCCACAAGGCTCAGTAATAAGCCCCTTACTCTTTAGCATATTTATTAATGATGTTCCCAAAGCTGATATTTCGAACAAAAAATACTCACTCCTGTTTGCTGATGATCTGATTACTTTCTTCATATTTAAAAAGACAGGAAGAATTGAAAGAGAAATAAATAACTATTTAAAAGAAATAGAGCCATGGTTATGCAAATGGAAGATGAAAATGTGCCCAAATAAATGTAGCTACACAATTTTCACAAAAAACAAGAAATTTAATAATACCTTTAGACTTCAGTTATTCAACAAAACAATTCCCTATTCTAAAACTAATAAATTTCTTGGTCTGTACTTTTATGAAAGTCTTTGCTTTGATAAACAAATTAAAGAAGTAAAGACTAAATGCATGAATAGACTCAATATAATAAAAATTTTGTCTTCAAAAAATTGGAAGCTCAACCACAATACACTAGCTAGTCTTTACAAGGCACTTATTGGCTCAATTCTGGATTACAATTTTCCATGTCTTAACTCATTCTCCGAATCAGGTTTACAAAAGTTACAAGTTATTCAAAATACTGCTGTTAGATGCATTCAAAAACTTCCTCTCAGAACCTCCTCTGAATCATTATTCTATGAAGCAGAAAATAAATTGAATATCAGTAAAATTGACCACAGATTAAGCAATCTCTTAGAAAATTACCTTCGTAATGCTCTTGATTATTCAGTTTCATTGACTAAACGACTTGTTTCGGAGTATCAAAGAGGCTTCGATTCTAGATTTATTACGAATCCCACTCCTCTATGTAGCTGCTACCTAATTATACAAAAATTTTCTGACTCTTAAGATCTTATCTATATTTTTTATTTTTTTTGTTTTTTTTTCTTTTTTCTCCCAGCTCTTTAATTATTATTTTTGTATCTCATCCTTTC
>QEOQ01000204.1:319619-348861 GCA_010279815.1 Brachionus plicatilis
TAGATAGTTTCTAATTATTTAAAGATAATTTAATTGGAGTAAATCTCGAACTATCAATAACTGATTGGTTTTTCCCTCATTTTATTTTTTGGAATTATTATTTCAACACAATAAAAAAACTTTTCAACACAAATTTAAACTGATCGTCACAAAATTAAATCTTCTCATCACAAATTTTTCAAAAAAAGAAAAAAACTTTTTACACAAAATTTTATCTTCTCAGCACAAATTTTAAAAAATAGTGAAAAAATCGTTGAACACAAAAAAAAATAATTTAGTTTAAATTAAGGGAAAAAAACTTTTCAACACTTTTTGTTTTATTCTCTCACGTACCATTTTTCAGAATTTTTAGCTCTACTTTTTTTGGCTTGTTAACAAAATGATCTTTTTTTTTAAACAATTCCTGTAAAGCTAATAAATGTGAACAATTTTCTTTTTATTTCTTATAGTCTTCATATTTTTTTTTGGCATTTTATCCTTGGTGAGGTAAATGATACTTTTTCGATTTCAAAGATTCATTCTTAGACTGAATTTGAACAAAATTTTCAAGTAGAAATTTAAAATTTTCAAAACTAATTTTAATAATTTTAAAAAAATTTAAAAGCATTTCTTAAGAAATTTAAACAATTGAAACAAAAAAAAATTGTGTTACAAAGCTTTTTTTGTCTTTAATTTTTTTGATAAAAAATTTTCTAAATTGTTTTTTTTTTTGTGTTCAACGATTTTTTAGGAAAAAAATTTTTGTGTTCAAAATTTTTTCACTATTTTTTAAAAATTTGTGCTGAGTAGATAAAATTTTATGGCGATCAGTTTAAATTTGTGTTGAAAAGTTTTTTTGTTGTGTTGAATAGGTAGACCCTTATTTTTTTCTTTTACTCTAGTAAAACTAATTTTTTTTCAAAATGAGGGATTATCGTTAAACCGTAATTTCAGTAATTCGTCAAAACTTTCAGATTTCGATTGACATGACATATTTAAAATTTCGTTTTAATTTTAACAATGTATTTTGCTTAATTCGAGAACAATTGCATGTAAAATAAGAAATTCTTTGATTATTATTGCTAATAAAATTAAAAAAAAATTAATAGTTAAAATGTTTTATTGAATCATCATTAAATTAAATTTTGGTAAAATGACATAATAAATATAATCAATTAGTAAACATTCAGCATTCTCTCAATCAAATCCTTTTCCTAAAATGAAAATATTTAATGTTTTTAGTTTTTTTAAATTAAAATTTAATAAAAAAATAGCTTTAAATATGTTCGATCGAATTAAATTTAATTTTACCTTGGAAAATAAATTGTAAAAATCGCTGTAGCCCATTGGAAGTTGATTATGTAAATTGAGATTTAACCGCTTATAAAAAAAAATTAAGTTTTGAAATTAAGAAAATTAAGCAAGAAAAATATTACATTAATCACATTTTCAATGTGCTGATTTTTATCTTCATCATCGAATTGAGGCTTTACGTTTGGCCCCATCAGATCATATAAGCATCTTATTAAACTTTCAATTTCCTTTAAAAAAAGTTTTAATACAAAATAATTTCTAAAATTTGACAAAATTACATCACGGCTAATCTTCCCATCTCTATTTATATCATAAAAATAAAAAAGCCATTTAATTCTGTCGTCTAAAGTTCCTCTCAATAGAGTAGAAAGCACAGTTAAAAATTCTTTAAAATTAATCTCATTTCTTAGTCTGCTGGATTTGTTCAATGAATTGGAAACTTGTTGTGACATTGCTGAGAACAAATGCTTTGAAAAAAGCTCAGTATCTCCACAAGAAAAAATGTGAGAATATATTTCAGCTAGAGCTTTCTCAGTCAAAATTCCATTAGGACATTTCTCAAAAAAGATACAATTTAATTTAAGAAAAAAACACTTCAAAAATTTTACTATTTTAAAATCTCTGTATATGAATTGAATTTCTGTTTTAGAAAATTTTGTCTCATTTATTAAAGTTCCAATGTCAAAAACCCTAGGATCTTCTTCGTTGAAATGCAAGTGTCCCGCACTATCGCGCGGATCTTTCAAATAAAATTAGCATAATTTACTTTTATTTAAAATTAGTTTACCGCTATTCCAGTCCCGTAAAACTTTGCTTAGTCCGTAACTCAGTCTCCTGGTCAATCTTCTTGCTTTTGAGCCTAAACTTATAGGTTGATTGTTTAAATTTATGTTTACATTCATTATATCTGTGTTATAATGGGTGCATTTCTCTCATAAATCTAGAAAAAATAAATCCTTAATTTAAAATCGATCATTAATTTTTAAAGAACAATCTGAATCCCATTACATAAGGATAATACAATTTAAAATTTGACTAAATTGAAGTGCCTTTCAAGTCTGAATAAAAAAGGATCTTAGATTAGTTTTATTGTGAGCATAGCTTCAAGCATATAATTTTAGTTGCATGAATAAATCTTTAATGACACTCAATTTAAGATGGCATAAATTTTAAAATTTTGATTCAGTTATTCCTTATTAAAAGAAAATAAATCATATAATTTATCAATAAAAATGTCATTTTGATTTATTTTTGATAACAAAAACTTCTGTTAATTTAATCAAATTATACCATTTAATTTGTTAAATTTGAAGCGAAAGACGAAGAAAAAATAGAAATGAGTGATTCTAATTATTGATAAATCGAGCTGCATTAAAGCTTTCAGTTTTTTCAATACTTATTGTTTTCCTTTTTTTTGAAACATAGTTTAAAGAATTCACTGATTTTTTGGAAATTTTAAATTTAAAAATTTATCAACTGATTGAAATTTCCATTTATGATTTCCTTTGAAAATTAATATTGGAAATAAAAGCTAAACGTAAATTCCGATTGATTTAATTAGAAATTTGAAAGAAAAACTACTGAATTATGGAACGTGATAAAATTTCGAAATGAAATTTTAATTTTCTTAATATTGTTTTAAAAAACTTTATAGATAATTTAAAATATTTTATGCTCAAAATTTGGAGCTAAAAAGCTAGAAAGAAAAAAAGCTGATTAAAAATTTTTAAGTCAAATAATATTATCAGATTGCCAGACCCAGTGATTACAGCTTTCAGAATACAAGTCGTCGATTTAGGTTTAAAATCCGATAGGAACATGACATATTCTAACAAAATTAAGTCTTCTGAATTTTTAATCTTTAAAATTGTTAGAAAAGTAGATCAATAAAATAATTAGTTATATTTAGCTGTATATTTTAGCTACATATATATTTAAAACAATTATGAAAAAAATCCAAAAAAAATTTTGCTGAAATAAAATCAAAGTTTTAAAATAAAGAGATTTAGCGATTCTTTTTCTGTTAAATTAAATGAATAAAGAATTTAAACTTTTTTTACATTACTTTTAATCTCTAATATCTAAATATATTTTTTTTTCTAAGAAAAAACAAATTATTCAATTGAGTATTTCTTTTTAATTTTCATTTTTTTTAATTAAAAAAAATTACTGAGTTTTGAATTTTGTTTTGAAACTAAAACTTTTTTATTTTATATAAACTTTATATATTGCCCCACGAGAAATAATGATTTTTTTAAACCATCAGTTTAACATATTAAAATATTTTGTTCGTTTTTTATACATTTTTCATCAAATCTAATCTATCTCTTGAGTCTTAAAAGATATTACGTTAGAAAATTAATCATTCAATAAAAAAGAAATTATTCTCCTATGCAGCAAACTCTATCGTTTCTTAAAAAATCTAATTTTCTACCTCTTAAAAGTATTCTATAGGCAAAATCATTCATTTAAAAGAGTTATCTTAGTCATTACACTGGTAATTGGTGTCAAATTTTTATTTGATGCTTTTTAAAATATTTGAGGAGCATTCAATATAATTATATGCCTAAGCTGTCACTTAAGTTTCATAAAAAGCTTTTCAATATTATACTAATTTATCACTTTTCTGAAAAAAGACAATTTCGTCAACAATATTTTTATTTTTAAGATGTTTAACAAATATTATTGAAAAATAATTTCATGATTAAATTTAGTCAAAAAAAATGAATTTAAACAAAATTGAATATCATTCAATTTTGTTTCGAAAAAAACATTTCTTTTTAAATAAATAAAATATTGAAAAATTTATTAGTAGCTAGTTTAACAAAATTATTCATTGTTTTTCTTGAAAACTTCATAACTTAAGTTTTGATATTAAAAAAAAATTCAATAAAATCTGTAATTTTAGATTTAATTGACTTATTAATTGGTTAAAAAATGAAGTTAACTTTGTAAAAATTATCTGAATTGTTATTGAAGCAATTTACATTTTTTGAATTGCCTTAAATCAAGATTTAATTTACGGATTTCCTTAGGTTTTTTTAATTAAAGACTATAGCTTAAAACTAGTTAGGAAAAAAAAGCTATCAAGAATTTAAACATAAATTTAGTATGAAAAACGAAAAATTCAATTTAAGTACAAGTATATTAAAAAAATTTATTAATTAAAAAATAAATATTTTATTTAAAAATTTAAATTTAAAAATTTTATTAATTAGATGATAAAATCATTAAAAATAATTTGAATTCAATTATCTGCAAAATTTCAATAAATTTTTTAATTTTTTTTTAAAAAATTTAAATTTAGAAATAAAATTTTATATAAAAATTAATTTTTATTTATAATAAATCATTTTATATTCTTACCATTCTAGGCATGAAATTTTTTCAAATAGTTAATTTTAAAATAATACGTTTTGTATAGATTTTGCACGTGGTTAGCAAATTAAAGCGGTGAGTTAAGAAATCTCGAATACGACGATCGTTTGGCAAAACTAAATCTCACCAGTCTCGAGGAGAGGAGATTAAGAGGTGATCTAATTAAAAAATTTAAAATAGTAAAAAATATAGACCAAGTTAAATGGCGTCTTCCTCTAAATAATTTATCTAACCATTACGGTACTAGAAGTCACAATTATGGGTTTGAAAAACAAGTAGTTTGACTGCATTCCAAGAACCAACTTTTTGGCAAATCCGATAGCAAATGTTTGGAATATTTTACCAGGATAAGTTGTTGAACAAGAAACTATAAATGGTTTTAAAAACAAGCTTGACACTTTTTTTAAAGCTAACAAAATTGATTTTGCAGGCTACTATAGTGCAACTAATCCTTGCACTTCGTTACAGGCTGGCGTTTAGTCATCCTTTATTTTATTATTTTTTTTACTTTTTACTACTTTTTATTCAAACTTAAAAATATGATCATTATATGAATTTCTCATAAATATTTTATTTCTAAATATCACTTTTTATTAGCAATTAACTATTTTATTATCATTCTGACAAATAATAACCAATTTAAAAGGCGCTTATGCAAAAAAATGAAAAAGAAGCAATAAATAAATTTTAGCTATGCATTTTAGTTAATAATGCTTGTAAATCATCTTATTGATAATTATCATTACAGATTGATTAAATGTATATATTTTTTGTTTAGAATTTAATGTTTTTAGTAAAAATTTATGTTTTATTTTTTATTTGGAATTAAAATACAATAATCGATTTCATGACTGTATAATATTTTAGTTAAAACCAAATTAGAAAAATTTTTTAGTTAAATTCTTACCTTAATGAAAATTTCTTAATGGAAATTCGAAAATTTTTGAATAAATCGATTGAATGCAAATATTGTTCAAAATACGTTTTATTAGATTAATATTAAGCATTATATCATGCGATTTAATCTATTTTAAGAAACTGGACTGGAAATTTTAGTAAATTTCTAATTTTTTGATTTTCTTAGAATGAAATCTTAAATAAAAGACAATAAACAAAAATAAATGAAAAAACCAAAATTAAATTAAAATGTTTTATATTAAATATAAAAAAACAGTCATTTTCTGCAAGAACATGTAAAAAAAATTATAAAATCTTATTTTGCTTATGTCATTAAGAATATGCTATATCCATTTTATTTAATAATAGGATTCAATTATCTTTGATCAATTAAATTAAATTCTCCATGATAATTTGAAAATTATTCAATTTTACAATTTATCAGACTATATTATTAAATTTAGTTTAAATTCATTTCAATTGTAAAACTTTCAATTTTTAGATCATTTGCAATAGGAATAATAATAAAATCAATATTTTGACAGAATATCAAAATATATGAATTTCCTCTTTCATGAATTATTGAAAGGAAATATTCTCCGAAAATTTTGTTGAATGCCTTATTCGCTTTCTAACAATAAATAAGAAATTAATTATTCTTTCTAGGAATTTTATAAAGGAAAGAATTAAAAATAAAATATCTTTGAATCTATTAATTTGATATGGCATGTTTGTTTTTCTATTTAGAAATTTTTCAATTTTTTTTTGCATTTCTAAATTATTTTTTAAATATTTACAGAAACCAAATTTTAAAATAAAACTGCGTAATTTGGAAAATAAATCGAATGCTGAAATAAAAGAATAATACATCTAAAACATGACTTTTTTTATAACAATTGCCTTAAAATAAATATAATAATAATAAAAATAATAAAATTTAATGTTCATTTTAAAATCAGACAACTGAATTAACATTATCGAGATTTTTAAACTAATATTTTAAAAGACAATGAATATAAAAATTTCAGCATAATTTTTACATAACAAAATTAATTGGAAATATTTCAAAATTTAAAAAAAAACTAATTAATTTGTGCTAATAAGACTTCTATAAAAAAACCTTTGAGAAAATTCCTTAAAACCTTAACCAAGCATAATAAATCAGGAAGCCGTATAAATAAACATTGTTGTCACTAATCATGTAATCTTAGGTACTAAAAGAACAAAATAGTTTAAATTTTAGCTAGAAAATTATTTTTTTTAAAATGACTTCAAATGCTTTTCAAAAGGCCAAACTTCAAGAAAAAAGACTACATAGCATGTACAACAAACGAGCTAGAGTTACAGTCAATGATTTAGAATTGTTCAAGATAAACATTATTTTATTAGTTTTCTCATTATTTTTTATAATCAGTGGTACTGTAATAATTGGAGTTTTACTTGGTGGTGTAGGTGGTCGAGATGCAATAACCGATATAAATTTAGAAAGTTTTGACAACAATTCCACTACCTATTTATATTACATTGGGGCGCACATTGGAGCTGTTGTGGCAGGTCTAGGAGTATTTCTCCTAATATTATGTTTGGTTGGGGTCATTGATGATTATTCAAAAACAAAAAAGAGACTAATCGAAAAAATAATAAAGGAAGATCAAGACAGAGCTGCAGCTGAAGCTGCTAAAAATGCAAATATGAATATTTTCCAAATGCTTGCACTAAATGCCAAAAAAAACAAATTAGCTAATTAAATTTTAATTCAGATTTTTATTTTAGAATTTTAATAAAATGTCTAAATTAATATCACTATCTCGTCCTTTACTTTCAAATTTTTCAATCGTAAATAAACCATCAAGTGTTCACACCGTATTCTATTCAACTAAATCGACAAGCAATCAACCTAAAAAAACAACTGAAACCAAAAAAAAGGGCAAAACTCCCAAAGGTCGATTTGATGACGAATATGATGAATCGCCGATTTCGTATAGTGAAAAAGAGCCTTTAGCCAGACACCCAAAAGGAGTTAATCCTGTAACTGGTGAAATTGGTGGTCCTGCTGGTCCTGAACCTACAAGATATGGCGACTGGGAACGTAAAGGAAGAGTTACTGACTTTTAGGCGTTTTGTTTTAGAGGTTTTCTTTCCCTTAAAATAAAAAATAAATTTAAAAATCAAGATTTTTCAAATCAACTTTTTTCAATAAATAGACACTATTGGATTTAATTTTGAATATAATAAATTTTTTTTAAATTACTGAAGATTTTGATTTTTTTAATGAGATAATTGTCTAATTTAAATTAGATTTCAAATTTTGAAGTAAACAAAAGATAAAGCAACTGAAAAAGTCATTTAGAAGTTTGCTTTAAGCGAATAAATAAGAAAAGAATAATAAAAAATACATTAAAAATTGATCCTTTATTACAACTCGTTGATACAAAACTAAATTCCAACTGAGCCGGTCTACTTTTCAAGAATTGATTTATTAGAATAAAAAAAATTCAATTTATTTGTTTTTAATTTTAGTACAATCTGATTACTATATTTAAACAGTTGAACATATTTTTTACAAAAAAGTAGAATATTTAAAAATTTAACAAAAATATTTTAATAAAAATTAAAAAAATTCTAAAATTCCCGCTTTACAGGCGTCCGTAAATTTTTTCGAGTATTTGTTTGAATTTAGTTCAAAAGTGAAGCTTTTTAAGCGTTTTTTCAAAAAAGCTTGACAAACGTTCGCCTGTTTTATAAATGTCGCTACCGGGCTCGTTATATACACGACAATTTTCAAATACTAAACGAATGTCTTCAACAATTTTTTCATTTTCTTCATATTCAAGATTCTGCAGTTTTTTTCTGATTGTAGAAAAATCCATTGGCTTCGATATAATATCGAAATAATCTGATGCCTGAAATTTAAAATTAAATAAAAAAATTTTTACGCAAAGTTGATAAAATAATTAATACCTGACGTTTGGTTACTGGCTTCAAAAAAGGCCAAGCGTCCGGATGTTTCATTAATTCTTTTAAAATATTTTCAAATTTTTTAATCCTCTCCGAAAATTCCGAGTTCCGAGTACTTGTATGTGAAGAAGGAGCTTTAAAAATTTTTTTTAATTTTTTAATTTAATCAATTATATTTTTCTAAAAGTTAAATTTTTGTTTTTTTATTTGCAGTTTCTTTTAATTGCTAACAAAAAAATGGTTCAGTATAACTTATTCTATTTTCAAAAGAGCAATAATTAAATATGCTAAAAGTTATTATATTTCAATATTTGAATTAATTAAATAAAAATTTAATGTTGAAAATTTCAATGATGTTTACAACTTTCTAGAAAAGTACAATTTATTTTCTTTTTATCATAGAATTTTCTTTTTCTTTTCAGCCTTTTTTATAATAATTCATTTGATTTCTTTATATTCTTAAAATATAACTGCTGAAAATTCAAAAATAGTGGAAATCTAATTGCACTAATCTCAAAATTAATCAGTGACCAAAAAATGTGTGTCTGCAATTGCTCTAAACTAATTGCTTTATGACTAAAAGATCAATGTTTATTTTTTTACATTTAAGCTTTAAATTTTAAATTATAAAAACTTTAATTTTAATTTAAATATAACATTTTTAATTTTTTCAATTTATTTTTTTTCTTTAATTTAATAAAAATTTCTTTTTTTTTATTTTCAGTATTGGTATTAAATTCAGTTTGGTTCAATATAAATTTTTAAAATTAAGTTATAGAAATAAAATCACTATTTGAATAAATGAATCAGTCTTTATTTAGGTCCATCATTTTCCTTACCGATTATTTTAATATAAAAAAATCTTTTTAAAAAAATTTATTTTTTTGAGTTGAATCTAGAACTAAAAATAATGGCTTACTTTTTTTTTCACCAAAAAATAAACCAATAAACAAAAAATATTTATCTTTTATAAAAAATCGTCTTTTAATTAAGTTCAATTTATCAGTCTAATATATATGTTAATGTAAAAAATGTGGACAGCTGCAATATGTTTGAAAAATTTTCCAAATTATTTCAATTTTTATCAATTTTTTCAAATATTATTAAATAATTTATACATGTACAGGTGCTAAATTGCCATTTAGCTCTATTTAACTCTCCACTCTTTATACATCTATTGAGCACATCAAATTGATCAAAATCAAATTTAAAATTCTTTATAACTTTCAAATTTAATCATTTTATAAGTGTTTTATAAATGTTTATTGGAGCATAAGTGACTTTTTATATTTACGAATGGTTCTTTTATTAAAAAATTTTTCGTTTGTTAAAAAATTTTCAATAAGGTACTGGAAAAGAAAAAGAAATTATTCCCAAAAATTATCTTTTTCTAACCATTGGCATGTTACAAGTATAATACAGATTTTTTTTGCATTTTGAGAATGTTTGAAATGGGATTTGCAGTTTTTTGCTAAATTACTTATCTAAAGTTTTTTAATAAAATTCTTTTACCTGTAACCCTTTTTTTATTTTTTGTAGTTTTCTTAGTTCATTTAGATGATTATCTTATTTCTAACTTAGGTTCCTCCAGTGTTTAACTAGAACTCTATCTGAGAAAATAACTTATACAAAAGAAAATCGATTTAAAATTACCATTAACCATCGATTCAAATCAATAAAGTAGTTATACAAGAAATTAGGGACACAGAATTAAAGTTAAAAATATTAAAAATTACATAATTCATGAGTTTTGGCTCGTTTACGCTTGCTATGATTTGATTCTTCATCTGTCCCATTTATGCTAAAATCATCACTTAACTCGCAATAAACCGACTTTGCGCTTCGACTTCTGCCAAGTCTTCTATGTCCATTTTCAATCGAACCATTAGACGTCGTAGAAGTTGTTGAAGCAGATGTAACACTTTTTGATTGTTTTTTGTCTTCTTCCAAATCATCGGCCATTTTACGTTTTCGTTGACGAGTCTTTTTTTCACAATCGTCCTCAATGCTTTCATCATAGGCCACTTTTGCCTTGGACCTTTTTGGTCGTTTCTTGTCCTCATTCTCAGCTTCACTTTCCATTTCTTGATCTTCATCAAAATCATCAATTTTTTTCTTCTTATCCTTGATCTCATTCTCGAGTTGACTGTTCTCATCCGAATAAAACTCATCATTAAAAGTCTTGCGTATTTTACGCGGAGTTTTCTCAACTGTTTTTATTCTACATTCTGGACAGTACCAGTCTACATTGGGTTTTTCATTTAAAACTGGTCTTAAACAGTAAAGATGATATCCTCGATCACACTCACAACACAATACCATGTGTTCTGGGTCGCCCTTTTTTCGACATATTTTACATTTGGCATTTAATGTGGACTTGGACCATGCTATACTTTCGTCCAAATTTTGTAAATGAATAAACAACTGAGACAACGTAGTGCATGACATCAACGATTTTTCCCAAACTAATAAAATTCCATGTCTTTGATCATCGTTTTTTTTCTTTCGATCCGGAGTTTTATGAATATCACCAAGTGGCATGCGCAAATATTTCTTATCCACTGACTGCTCAATTTGAAGCATTATTTTGGCAAAATTATTCACAATATTCATTTGAATATCGAAACTATAAGGATCCTGAAAAGATGAGCTCAGAAAATCAACGAACTTGGGAGATGGAAAATTGGTCAATTCTTTGGAAGATCTTGGCACATCACCCCATACCAGATTCTCACAGAGTGGATCGTAATGGCCCGATTGAATGCTTTCCCTCCATTTCAGTCGGTTCTCGACCTTAAGATGACCCAAACCACCGATCATAATTTGTTCCTCAAGCTCTAAAAGCTTTTCTTTCAGATCATGTTCCATGTATTCGTGGGAAGATATACTGGAAAAAGAGTTTGACAATTGGGATGACGAATCACTCAAATGAATGAGTAATTCTTTCATTTCTTTAGATTTAGGTCCTCTTTTTTTTGGAATATTGTTCTGGACTAAACTGTTGGCAAGAACATTGTTGACGTTTTCTTTTAGACAATTTTTCAAGCTTGTCTCAATGTCTTCAGCGCTCATTGTTAAGCTATTTATTAGGAAAATAGACTTTTGAACGTGTTCGACTATTCGAGTCTTGAAATCAGTGAGTACTTGTTTTAGTTCAGATTCCCGGATGCCTCTCTCGGAAAGTTGTTCTAATAGTTGATCTAAGCTTTCGGCCGTGTAATAAAAGCCCCATTTGGTTTCACCAATAATGTACTCATTTAATTTAGGGCCAGTGTCAGATTTTGGAAGATTTTCTTTGCCAAAAGTTTTGTTTTCTTTTTTAGGACTCGCTTTTGTCCCGGAATTAATCTCATAGCTGGAATCGTCTTCAACAAACAAACCTGGCAGCGATTTAAAAACCCAATAGCGTCTGTGGTACCGATCGCGCCCTAATGGAGTCATAGAGTATTTTATTTGTAGCTGGTAGATCTCTTCCATCAGGCCTTTTTCTTTTTTAAGATAGTCTTCTCGTTTTTTAGAACTTTCTGCCTGCAGTTTTGCCTCTTCTTCTTCATTAGTCAACGATTTTCGTTCCTTGGTCTTTGATTCTTTTTGTATGGCACGTTCGTGCATCTTTTTCTTCCATCGCTCTGATGCTTCCTCTCTGACGCGTCTATTCTCCTCGATCTGAAGATCTCTTAATTGTGCTTTCAATTGACTCACTTTCTGCAAATTATCTTCTAACAAGTCTCGAAATCGGACTTGGCTCATCAATTGGTCACACAAACATTTCAATATTTTAAGTTTTTCATCTTGAAAAATTAGAAAAAAATAAATTACAATGGTTTGTTTGGAATATATTTTAAATTTTACTAATCCTCTTTTTACAATTAATAAATTTAATCTATTCCAAAAATTAATTTTTTTAAAGTTTTTAGAAAAAAATAATTAATTTTTGGTAAAAACATTTGAATATTTTTTTAATTAAGTATATAATCAAAATAATCATTTTTTTAAAAAATAAAATTAAATACAAAAAGGTGATAATTTGCTTTTTTTTAATTTAAAATATGCTTTTAAAATTATAAATAAGCCTGAGGAAAATTCAAGAAAACTTTGATATCCCCTAAAATAATTATCTTCATTCAGATTTTTAAAAAAGCTTGAAATTTAAATGGTAGGTTGTGAAATTCAGTACAAAAAAAACAGAACAAAATGTAAAAAAATTAAATAACTTTTTTTCTAAAAGTTTAAAATTAATTCTGTGAATGCAGAATGGTGCAACATTCAAAGTTGCATCAACTGTGAACGTCTGCTAATGATGTGCAAAATCTCTGCAAAATGCCCTACGCTCGATTATATTGAAATTTAACTTCTGCTAAACTCTGCAAATTTAGCAGACCTTGATATTTGATGCAACTTTGAATGTTGCACCATATTAGCTATGATTAAAAAACCAAAAAGGGGAAATGCTACAAATTTTAAGCTTCCTAAATATAAACTAGCAGTCAAAAATTCAAAATGATCATGATAACTTAATTTAAATGATGAAAAATAACTAACTAAAAAAAAGTTTATTTGGTAAATAAAATTAATTTCCTAAATTAATTAAAATATTTTCGAATTTTTAATTTTTTGAATGCGGAGATTATTTCATAAATTCATTTGGAAAATATAATTTTCTTAGTCATATAATTTGATTTTTTAAATTGTGATTTTCTTTTTTCAAAACTTCTGAATGGGAAAATTTAGTAGTTGCTAACTATGGGAACTTTTTATTTTGGGAATTGTTTTTAATTGAATGACCAAGAATTAAACTCTATAAGTTTCAAATCATACGTAGGAAAATAAAATTAAAAATATGATTGATTTTTTTTTGACTTTGTTATCATTTTTCGTTTAAAATTTAGTTTCACGAAATTTGGAAATAAAACTTTTTTTTAGAAAAAAATAAAAATTGTTTGATTTGATTCAGATAAGATTTTTTTTGAATTTACATATTATCAAAGAAATACCAGAATAATAATAAAATTCAATAGCCTAATATATACCTAAAAACAAAGGATTTTTGAGATTTATTGAATTCTTATACCTCTTATCTAAACCTCTTTTATGTCGGATCGAAATGTCTGGGAATAACTTAAATTTTTTTTCTTAACTTTTTGCTTAAAATCTTTCCTAAACAACTACTTAATTGTGTTTATTTTTTGTATCGATTTCTTTTTATAACTTCAATTCTTTTAAATCAATTAATTTTTTATCATTTATTATTTCCATCAAACTGAAAACATTTTTTTAAATAAATCAATTTATTCTTGTATTTACATAAGGGTTTTTTAAATTAATACTTATTAATTTAGTACATTTTTAATTTAGTCAAGATTTAATGTTGATTTTTAAGTTTTTTTTTAGCAAATCCTGTCGACTAAAGACTCTAATTTAATGAGTATAATTTTTTGGTCAAAAAAATTTCTTTTTTTTTTTTTAAATTGACAAATTTCATAAGTTAAAAAATATTTAGCTAGGAAATAAGATTCAAAAATATGTGCCTCCATTTGCATTTAAAATTTTTTTTTGATTGCTAAAATTAATTTAATTTAGAATAAAATATTCAATTAAAAACTAAAGAGGATTTTAAAGAAAATTATCAATTTCTAAAAAAACAATTTTTACCTGGTTCTAACTCAAAGGCATTTGTTTCTTCAAGTTTTTTTAGAATATTTTTTTCTTTTAATCCAAAGTCTATACCAGTTTCGTCCATTCTAGTGTAACCACCTCTTTGCTGGTACCAAAATTTGATCTTGGAAGTATGTCTACAACCACTTGTTAAAAAATAAAGCCGTAGCATCTCAGAAATAGTATAGACATCTAGACCGATTCGAATCATGCTCTTTCCTTGTATGTTTTTAATCAATATGTTAAAATTTTCGGCCATATCTACATAAGACTCTCTGTCATTTGGTTTTCGGAACGAATCTTGGTATAAATTCTCTATACTCACTTCTTCAGATTCCAACTCTTCTTCATTAATTGACTCCGAGTCCGACTCACCGTTTTGATCTTCAAAAGTTTCCTCATCATTGCATTTAAAAATTGAATCAAGGAAAAAAAGAAGCAAATTGCACAAAGCGCTGTCACAACTCTTGGAAAAAAGTGCATTCTCAAGCAAATTAAAATTAAAACCATTCGGAAAATCGGACTTGATATCAAACAAATCGCCAAAATTTGTCACAAATTCTAAAATCATCAAAGCATCCCCAAACATATCTTGACTTAGTTTGCTCTTAACAGGAACCGGTTTTGGTAAATCGGACAAATTTTCGCATTCCAGATCTTCACGAGGCTTTTTCAGCTCTTTTAAATATTCAGCTTGCTTTCTTTTTTCTTCCATTTGTCTTTTTCTTTCTCTCTCTTTTTCCTCTTTTTTAATTATTTTGTCTCCTTCAGCTTCTATGTGCATCATTTCTTTGTCTTCGTCGTCCGGAGTGTAATCTCGCCAGATAGCAAACTCTTCCTCGGTCATTTCTATTACTTTTTTTTCCAAAATCTGAACTATTCTGTACGCATATTCCTGGCATTCTTCATTAGTATCGTCAATTTCCGATTCATCGGATTCAACATGTTTTTCCTCTGATTTTGATTTTGTCGGCGATTTAGCTAGTCCTTTAGCTGTTTTAGAAAATTGTCCACGGCCAAAAGTAACCTCGAATTTGGGCGGATAGCCCGAAAATATTTCTGAGAATTTAATCTTGTTTAAATTAAATTTTTTGACCGACTCATCTGATACTCGCCAAATGCCGTCGGATGATATCTCACAATTTAATTTCGTGTAAATATATATTTTGTCTTTGGTTAGTAAATTTTTGGTTCGACAAATTTGATCAGCACGAACCGTCTGTCTTGGATTCGTCGCAGTCTCAATTACATATTTTATTTGAGATGGCTCTAAATTTTTAAAAATATTAAATGGAATTATTTTTTTAAATAATTGTTTTTCTTTTTCATTTAATTAGTTTTAAAATACAATTTTTTATTTTTTTTCATAATTTTTTTGTTCTTGTCTTGTGATATTCAGTACAAAAGAACAGAAAAAAACGATAAATTTTTTAAATTTTTTTCCTAAAAGCTCAAAATTCTTTTTATGAATGGATCAAGGTGCAACAGCTGCATCAACTGTCAATATCTGCTAATGATGAACATATTTTGTATCATTTTGTCTTGTTCTTTTGTACTGAATTCAACAACTGGAAAAATTGGCAATCACATCTTTTATTATTTAAACAAAATTTTTAATTTCTGTTAAAAAAGCAATGTCCATGAGGATTACCTGATTATAAATCTGACTGAAAAGATTGTTCAGATTATTATGAATATTTTTTTAATTTAGACCTTTTTGAATTATTTTTTAGTCAATTTAATTTTTATATTGCCCTTTTTATATTATTTGGCTCAGATTGACTTTTTTTAGAAATTTTGATTTAAAAATATCAATAAGGTATTTTATCCAATTAAAAAAATTTACCCTATTTTCTATTAAATTTAGTAATTTACAAAAAAATATTTAAAAAAATTATTTCATATAAAAATTACCAATTAACAATCCATTTTTTGAAGGATCATCATCGGGCTCATCTTGTTCAGCCTGGTTAAATTTTTTTGGTAGAATCACGTCAATAATTTTACATTGATTATTTCTAAAAACAAAAATTAAATTAAAGTATAGCTTCTGAGTAAAAATTAGAATTACTTTGAAGATGACATGATTAGTGATTCGCCTTTAAAAAATCTTTCATTTGAAAAGCCAAAAACATCGCCTATAACTTCTTTTATACTGTAAATAAATTAATTTTAAAATTAATTAAAAATTGAAAAAATAAATTACTTTCCACGCGTAGTTTTGTATAATAAATAGACGATTGCTTTTTCCAAAGCTTTGGAAATCGGTTTGATCGATTTAAGCGCCTTTTCTTCGCTTTCGACCGCCTCCGAAAATGTTAGCCCGGTTTTTCCTGTCAAATGACATGTCCAAACCAAGCTGTTACATAAAATAGTTCTCTCAAAATATTCACTAAAAAAGTTAGATAAAATTTTTAGAAAAATTTCAAAACTATTACTCATAATCCCTGAAAATTTCTTTGGTTAATTTTGAGAAAAAAATTTCTTCGTTCGGGTCCAAATTTTTAGGCACTGGTTTGGGCACAAATTTTTGTTTGTTCAGCAAAGGCATTGTTCGGGATGGTTCAATTGTGAATAAATAAAGTGACCAGAGAAAAGCGCATTTACATTAAACCAAAAAATTCAAATAATCTAGGAAAAAAATGGAAATAAATATCAAATGATAATAAGACGACGAAAAATTATTCGGAGAAAAAATCAATATCATAGAGTATTTTTAACTACGATGGCTCATACACATATAGACAGAGAACTGAAATCAATTTTTTAGTTTCTAACTAATGAAAAACTAAAATTGAAATTTATGTTCAGCACTTATGTGCTCATGGTGTATACACGTCGAAATTTTTAAGTCTATCTTGAGTCTAAGTTGTACAATCTTTTTGAAATTTTCAAGGCAGTTTATGGGCCTAGAGGCCAAAAATTATGGTCCAAACTGACCAAAACCTGTGAAATTTCATAAATGCTTTTTCCTGATACCGAATAAAGTTTGGCGATTTTTGACAGATAATTGGAATATTGCTTCTTGACTCAGAAACATTGAAATGAACACATTAGCTAGACTTGCTTTAACTTGAAAACTAAAAATAAAAATTCCCTTAAACGTTGCTTTGCATATTTTATTAAAATTTTTGAGCTAATACCCAAAATCTAAGAGCCAAATGTAATTTTGAGCTCCCTAAAAAGATAAATAATGTAAAAATAATCGAAAATGTGTCGGAATTGATAAAACATCAGTTAAATGTCCTTGAATTAAGATCCGATCAAGAACAGACAAAGATTTGCAGTATTATGTCGAAATAAATAGTTTCAAAATTTTTTATTTAAAATTTTTTAAAAATCTAACTATTTGTGAATGAATAACCAAGTTGAAAATTTTTTGTCAATTTTTTCTCAAAAAAATTTAAATCAGATTTTAAATATTTTTAATTTCATGTGTATTTATGATCGAGCAAGTAAAATTAAAAATATTAAAATTCTACTATCAAAAATTATCGGAATAGATGGTGAATATTTTTATATATTAAAAAATATTGTAATCTACTCTTAATCGACTAATTTTAAAAAGAAAAATGTATACTTATTTCTTTTAAAAAACAGATATTTTGGTTTAAAAAAAATTTCGGTCTTTACATTCAATTTTTGAAAATATCCTAAGGTTATGGTTCAAAAGCTTAAAAAAATGTATCTTAAAAAATATTTATTAATTTCTTAGGAATTTTTTTCTACTTAAGTGCTAGATAAACTAATCACTAATGACCTTTAAATTAAAAAATAATTTTTATCATCTTATCAATTTATATAAATATGATTGGTTTATTCGTAAGTTATTGAAAATATTAAATTTTCAAAAATGCTAAAAATCTATATTTTAAAATTTAATTTACAAATAAATTTTCAATTGTTAAATAAATTATATAAATTGTTAAATTTGTTTTGAGAGAGGCCAAAATCTGCCAGCTAGCAATGCAACATAATAATTTAAATTTGAAATCATTTTGAAATTAAGTTTTCTTTCTTTCAATATACAAATCCTTTGATATCATTCCCCAAGTGCAGTTCAAAATTCGCTTCACCAAAGACCCAAGTGATAATTTATTATTGAAAAAATAATTTAACTTTAAATCAAAGCATGCAAATATGCTTAAAGATTTTAAATAAACATGTGCATATAGGACTTTTATCGTTTTTGCTTTCGATTTAAGCAAAAGTTGTTCAAAATATTTATAATTTAAAAATAAAAAAAATATCAATTTTCAAATTATAATAGTTCTCAAGCATAACAAAAATTTATCTTTTTTTTTAAGAATTAACTTTGGTACCTAGAAATGCCATTTGCAAAGCCGGAAAACGCTCTTCAGAGAGCTGAAGGTAAACATTTAAAATTTTGGCAAAACTATTGACAAAAAAAACACCTAAAAATGACCTTAAGAGTTCATAAATGTGGGCAAAAAGCAGAGAGCTTTGGACACTTTGTACGAAATAATTCGCTCCAAAAAACATCGAACATGGCAAAAAATACACGAGGAAATAATGAAAAACTATTTGGAACTTTGTGTCGACCTAAAAGAGAGTCACATGGCAAAAGACGGTCTTCATCAGTACAAAAATATTTGTCTGAATGTAAATGTCAAATCTCTAGAAGAAACTATCAGTGGTTTTCTGCATCTGGCAGAAGAGAAGGCAGAAAAAGCGAAAAAAGACGCTAGTGATGCCAATGTATTGGCCGATGTGGACGACTTGGAATACATAAACTCACCAGAAAGTGTGCTGCTTAAAGCAGTTAGCGGCGAGTCATCACAAGACCGTACGGACCGAGATCTTCTAGCTCCATGGCTCAAGTTCGTCTGGGAGTCGTACAAGCAATGCTTGGAACTGCTTAAAAACAACAATAAACTGGAAAATTTGTACCAGTCTGTGGCCAAACAAGCATTTTTGTTTTGTGTTAAATACCAGCGTAAGACCGAATTTAGAAAGCTGTGCGAGACCATTCGCCAACACATGGTTCAAAGCCAGAAATATGTAAACGCCCAGCAGATCGACTTGAACAAGCAAGAAACCCAAAACAACCATTTGGAAATTAGATTTTTGCAGCTAAACCATGCCATATCAATGGAATTGTGGCAAGAAGCATACAAAGCAGTCGAGGACATCTACGGACTGATGAGCATGTCCAGAAGCAAGCCCAAGCCAGGCCAAATGTACAACTATTATTCAAAGTTGAGTTTGATTTTCTGGAAGGCCGGAAACCACTTGTTCCATGCAGTTACCTTGCAAAAATTGTTTGTGCTCCTCAAAGAGCAAAAAAAGACCATAACTCAAGAAGAGCTGACCAAAATCAGCTCTAAACTTTTACTGGCCACTCTGGCCATTCCGATTCCGCCCAACAGGTCCATCATAGATGAATGTCTCGACCAAGACGAGGTCACTCTTGAAAAATTGAAGCGTCTCAGCTCACTTCTCAATTTGCAGCAGTCTCCCACTAGACTTTCTTTGCTCAAAGACTTGCAAAAATACAACGTCATCAACCATGTGTTTCCAGAAATAAAAGATCTGTACAAAAGTCTTGAGTGCGAGTTCAATCCATTGAAGTTGAGTGAACGTGTGAACAAATGCTTGGACTATTTGGAGTCTCGAACCGATTTGGCCAACGAAAATTACAACCAATACATTCAACCAATTAGGGAAATTGCCGTGACCAGACTACTTAAGCAAATATCTCAAATTTACACCACCATCGAGATCAAGCGCTTTTTGCGCTTGATTCCCAAAGGAGTTGATGATCACACTTTGGAAAAATTGATTGTAGATTCGGCCAAAAATTTGGACCTACAGGTCAGAATAAATCACCAGACTAAGTCGCTTCATTTTGGCAATGATTTGTACGTGTCGCAAAAGGATGACATGCCAGAGGGACCTTCTATACAATCGATGCCAAGTGAACAAATACGCAATCAATTGATCAACATGAGCCAGGCATTGCAGCAAGCCAACCAGATTATTTCGAGGGACGAGAGCAAGAAACGACACGAGGAATTGTCGGTAAACATTGCCAATGTTTACCGGCAGACATGCGACAAGCATCATGTGGACTTGCTGAGACGCAAACATTTGATCGAGAAGCAAAAGGAAATGTACGAGTATTTGGCTGGAGAAAAAGAGAGGCAAGAAATGGAGAAAAAACGCCAAAAGTTGGCCGAGCTGGAAGAGAGAGCCAAAGTGGGCGCTGACTTTAGGCCCAAAAAGGACATGTACGAGGCGATTGAAGCCGAAATCGACCAGCGAAACAAGGATGAAGATAAAGCTCTGCAGCAGGAAATCGAAGAGGCCAACAAGGCCAAGCGAGAAATGACTGAAAAGTTGAAGAAAGAGGAGAAAAAGCTTGACCATTTTGTGCGAGCTTGTCATGAAAACGAAATTTCATTGATACAAAAAGGTGCCGAAAAGGAACAAGAAGATCTTAGAAAATTTTGGGACGAACAGGAAAAGGAAAGAATTGAGCATTTGAAAAAGGAAGCTCTCATTCAAAAGGAGAATCGCGAGCGGCTAATGCGCATGGGAGATGACAAAGACGCGTTTTTCAATCTAATCTTGGCGGGCCGCAAGTCAGAATTTGAGCAACAGATGAAAGAGTTTACTGACAAGTTGAGGGTGTCCAGAGAGAGCAAACTTTTGGAGAGAAAAGAAAAGCGAAAGACAGAGAGACGCGATAAATACTTGAAGGAAATCGAAGAGGAGAAGAAACGAGAGGAAATGGAGAAGAAAAAGCGCGATGAAGAGGAAATACGTCGCAAAGCCGACGAACAAGCTAGGAAGCAAAGACAGCGTGAGCGAGAAATCGAGGAGAAACTGGCCAAAGAACAGGTTGAAACCAAGAAGGAAGAAAAGCCTGCACCTGCGCCCTATAGACCAAGGGCTTTGGGTGGAGCTGGAATTAGCAGACCCGAAAAACCGCAGACTTCGTCTGAAGAACTTGGCTGGCGAAGAAAAACTGAGGAGCCAGCTGCCTGGAACCGTTCGGGACCTGAACCGGACCGAAGAGGCTTCAGGGACTCTAAGCCACCTGCTCCGGCACCTACTCGGGGAGCATGGAAAGAGGTAGGCTCAAAAAGAAGAGAAGAAAAGAGAGATGACGACGTTTGGAGAAGACCACCACAATAAGGATTCAGGTCCGCCAAATTTTAATAAATTTTAGCAAAAAATATTTCAAAATTTATTATTAAAATAAATAGTGGAAAAAAAATCACAAAAATTTTATTCCGTTTATTTTTTTAATTTAACCTCTATTTTTATATAATAAAAAATTGAAAGAGAAAAATAAAGATATTAATTTTTTTTTTGCCTACAAAAAAAAAGAAAAAAAAATTCATTCATGTTACATTTATTAATTAGTTATGAAATAATGATTATTTTTATTTACTTAGTTGATAATCTGTACCGAAAATTCCTTAAAATTTACAATTTCACCAATTAAATTATCTAAATTAGTTAAATTAGTAGATGCATTAATATTAAAATTTGTATATTTTTTTATTTTTACGTACTATTTTAATATTGTAAAATTTTAACTAGCTAGTCACCGCTCTAAAGTCTGGTAAAATTTTTCTATATTTAAATCAGTATTCGAATATGTCATATTTAGATAATATATTTTTTTGTATATAATAATATTCTTCTTTGGGTCTTCTTTCAAACTATTTTGAAAATAGATCTCAGATAGTTAGAATTGGCTGTGAAAAGTCTAATCCAGTAAAAATAAAATAAGGTGTCCCTCAAGGATCTGTTCTGGGTCCACTGCTATTTCTTATTTTTCTCAATGATTTACCATTTTTATTTAAAAATTTAAGTATCAAAATGTTTGCAGATGATACAACAGTAAGTATCTCTGAAAAAGACCTTGAAACAGCTTTGATAAAATTAAATGTTACAACAAAAAAATTAAATGAATGGTGTATTTTTAACAGAATTAATATAAACTGGTCAAAAACTTTTTGCATGATTTTTGAAAATAGGAAAAAATTATATCCAGATAAGATTAAAGTAGGTAATGAAGACATATTAGTTGTAAAGGAAATCTGTTTATTAGGCTTCATAATTGATCAAAATCTTAATTTTACCAAATTTGTATCTAATTTATCAATTCAAGTTACTAGGAAATTATTTTCTATCAAGAGAATTTTCTATCTTGCTACTTCAGTAAAGATACAATTTTTTAAGACCTTTATCCTCCCGTATTTTGACTATTGCTCTACGCTTTTATGCTTTTTTTCAAAAGAAGCAATAAATAAATTAGCTAAAAGTTATTATATCTCTATCATAAAACTTTTAAATCTCAAGCTTAAAGCAAACAGCTTTAATGAAATAAATAACGCTTTAGAAAAGTATGGTCTTTATTCATTTCAACATCGAATTTTTGAAAGGATGCTAATTTCTCTTATAAATGTCTATTTTATTTCAATTCTCCGCTAAATCTTAAAGAAAAACTAAAGAAAAATGACTCAAGAAATTTGAATTATATTTTAAGGAACATCAATAACCTAATTGAACCAATGCCCAAATCAAAAAATGGACATTTGAACATTTTTATTCAAGATTAATAAATTGCTTTGTGATCAAGAGATCAATGTTGAAATTTTCAACGTTTAAGCTTTCAATTTTCAATACCATAAATTTAATTTACACAGATTTTGTTTCTAAATTTGAATTATTTAACTTAAATAGCTATTTTTTTTAATAATCAATTAAATAAATGAAGTATTAATCAGTCAATTATGTCTTGGACTTTTTTTTTATTAATTAAGTGCATTTTTGTATTGTCAATAGGCCCTAATATAGTGTAACAGTCTTTGATGGAATCTTCCAATGTAAGGTTATTAAATCGTAAATCAATTGATAGGTATTTTACAGTTACAAAATCTTAAAATCCGATTTCAATTAATTATTAAAAAAAGAGAATAGCAATTTTTTATTCTATTATATTCTAAATTATATTTAAATTTAATAGAAGAAAAATCAATTTTATTCTCTAAATAGAAATTAAATAAGGGATTAGAATTTATTAAGTTAAGGAGAAAAAATTTTGAAAAAAACTCGAATTCTTTAACAATTTTTAATTAAATCTTGTATCTAAAAATATTTTTTTAAATAAATTATACTAAACTTAAAAATCTTTATTTAATTTTTTAGTGAAACAAAACTAAAATTTATTTATTGGAAAATGATTCTTGTTTTTAAACTCAAATCTTATTATAAAAAAAATCCCGGAGTGAAAAAACTTAATATCATGTGAACAATTTTTAGATTAGGTGAACCAATAGTTCACAAAACCCGAGAACTTTTGCCATTAGAAAACGAATTAGGAAAAAGTCTACGCTAATCTGTTAAAAAGAAGTAGAAATTTTTATCTCTCACTCTAATAAGAGTTATTCCAAATTTGAACAATTATTTGATCTGAATTTTAATGTTTTACAATCATCGACTTTAATTACTAGACAGAAATCAGAATTGTTTAATACTTCAATCTTCAGTAATTAAAAAAATTAAATAATAATAAAAATACCATTATAAGTAATTTTAAGATTTTTTGATGCAAATATATTTATTATAAAAAATAAAAATTTAATAAAAAAATTAGAAAAAAAGCTTAATATGATCTTTGGTGATTTTTTTGTCTAATGCGAGAGGCTCTTTTTTCAAGAGATTCATAATTAAACATATCTTTTTCAGATAAAATTGGATCGACAACAATTTCCATTTGATTTTGAGATCTCGGTCTTAAACTTTTTCTTTTTTGTGGCATCTCATCACTAAAAATTGTTTCTCTAGATGAACTAGGATCAAAACTCAATTCATTATCAACTTGAATATCTTGGCTTCTTGATCGCTTTCGTTTCTACAAAATTTATTTTGTCTTTAGACAAAAAATAGATCTTTTAAATAAATAAAAATTTACTGATTTGGGAACACAATATATATCTGGCGGGTCGCCTTCCCCATAATATTTTGTTGTACTACACCAAACATCACCACCACCCCAATCAGCACAATCATAAAAAATTTCATCATCATAAATGAATGGAAAATAGCAACCTTGTTCATCTAGGCCAGAAGAAATAGCTTTAAGAAATGTTATTTTTTTTTAGAATTTTTGTCACAAAACAAAAAATTAGTTTACCATTTTCACATTTTTCTCCATTAAAAAATGAATCACATTTACAAGTACAATCATTTAGATCAAGTGTTCCTCCATTCCAGCATTCTTTTCCTCTACAATCACACAATCCATCATTACACTTTCCTTGACATCCAGAACATTTCGTTCCTTCTTCATAAGGCTTGTATTCATCCTCATAAGTAAACCTGGTAAATTTTTTTAAGAGAAATAAAAACTCTTGATAAAAAATTATTTGAAAAAATTATATACGGATAGTTATAATTGCAGACCAAAGCTCTATCAAGTCTATCATAAAATACACACTCAGCATAACCACAACCAATTCTTGAAACTTCTTCAACAATAAGCTTAACAAGAAAATATTCAAATTTTAATTAAATTTAGAAAATTATTAATTTACTTGCAGGTAATGACCAGGATATCCGCCAAATATGCGGAATTCTTCTTTCAAACCAAGTCCATAATCCCACATTATTTGTTCAGCATTAAACATTGTAGCAAACTCTTCAGCAAAAGACTTCCAGCTTGATATATACATAATATTCTGACCAGGATTTCTCCCGCTTCCTTTAAAGACAATTTTAAAAAAATAAAATAAAAAGGTTCATCTTACCAGGCATTGATCTTAACTTGCTGTTATCATGAGAATACTGACATCTATTAGCATGTTTTTGAGCTACTAATGCTAAATCATCATCCCAATACTAAATTTAAATTTTTTATTTTATAGGCATGCTTAAAAAAATTACAATTTTTTGCATTTTTTTAGCAGGCACAATTGTATTTCGTCTATATTTATTGTGTAATTCTAAAATTTCAACCTTATCTCTTTCGGTTAGACCAACTTTAGCTACATTGGGTCTAGGTGGCAAGCAAGCAGTGTGATAAGGTGAAATGTCAGAATACTCTTGTGAACAATCGCCAGTAGGTTTTTTGGATAAATCAACGACATTTTCTATTATAAAAATAATTATTTCCAATAATAATGAATAGAAATTATCTACCTAAGCAAAATTTTTTTCTTCCATTCGCATTGCATTCTGGATATCTGTCAACAATTCTACATGAATCAGAGCAAACAAGATTGCTCTTTGAATAGTCTTTTAAAAAATAGTTTTAAGTAATTATAAAAAATTTATGAAATTCGAGGATTACCTATACAATAACTCCATATACCTAAATTGTCCTCAGTTGTTGGACACCACGGATAAATTTTATTTGAAGCAAAATCAGGAGGAGCACATTCTGATGTATAAGTCTTTCCAAGATGTTTAAATGGAAATACACACATTGATTTATCAGAAACAAAAGCTTTTGTTTTAAATTTAGAAAATTTAATCTTAAATGGCATATGTTACCATTTTGGCCTGAAGTCTCCTTTAGAATCACAGCAAGTGCCATTAGACACTTGATTAAATTCGAAAACATTTCAAAGTCTTGGATCCTTAACTTACAGCCTGTCTTAAAAAGGTAACTCAAACTTTCTTAAATTCTATTTTTATTTCAAAACCTGGTATCTTTTATACTGCTTAAACAATTGTTAATCTTAGTCATTTTAATAACGACGTTTATTTGATTAATTAACAGATACATTAAATTAAGTTTTGTTACATGTCTCATTAGGTGCCAAATCGATATTTAGTATTAAAAATGATTAATCTAAAATAAAATTATCAAATAATTTATAATGTTATTTCAACAACTCGATTATTTAATTTAATTGAAATTTTTGATTTTTATATTTGAAACTGATTTTTTATAAAGAAAATAAATTTCTGATTTAATTAAATAAAAATTCTCAACTGTATTTTTTATAATTAACTTCTTGAAAATATTTTACTGAAAAAATCAGTCAAAAATTTTATTAAGCTCTAAATACTCACAAATTACTAAATTTGCAATTTTCATCAAAAATTTTATTTTGATCCTAGTTTAAAAATTTAGTTAACGTTTTCCTTTTGAGGGCGTTTAAAGAGATCAGCTTTCAAGGTTATTCGGAAGCAAGTTCTCATATAACCTTCGTCATGTTTGAAATGATTCAAAGAGAGGCCGTATAAAAAGAATTATGACAAAAAAAACTATCTTATACTCAGAGTTGGGAAACTGATACTGAATAACCGATCAGTATCAGTTAATTTCAGTTATCAGTTAAACTGAAACTGACCGATAACTGATTTTGAATTAACTGAGACTGACTGAAAACTGTTTTACTATTTATTTGAATTTTTGAAAATTTTTTTTTCGGTTTTAATTTAGTTTTACACTTATATATTTTTTAAACTAAAACCATGTTTATTGTATAAAACTTCTTTTCTTAAAGACAAGTATATTGATTCTAGAGAAAAATTGTCTTAGGAAAGAATGCTGATTGAGCCAGATATACAAGAACATCAAAGTAAAAAACGAAAATTAGAAATAGAATTAATGTCCTATTTAAGCTACAATGAGCCGAATGTCCATGAGGAAAACTTTGAAAATTTTGAATTAAAAAGGTTTGAAAATGAACTTGATCTCTATTTAAGTGAAATAAATGAAAAAACAGAATGCAATATCCTAAGTTATTGGAAAAATCGGTCTAGAGATTTTAAAGTTTTATCTTTGTTAGTGAGAGATATTAATTCGATTCAAGCCAGCTCGGCACCTATCGAAAAATATTTTTCTGGGTCTACATTTTTGATGAGACCACATAGAAGTAGATTCACTTATAAAAATTTATCAAATATAATGTTTCTAAAATGTAATAAAAAATATATGTAAATATCCGTTTTAAATGTTAATTAGACTTTAATTTTTATAAACTGTTTAATAAATAAACTAATTGTATCATTTTTCTAATTAACTGATTTTTAACTGATAACTGATACCCATTAACTGAGACTGATACTGAACTGGTGCTCGAAAAACTGATACTGACTGAAAACTGATTTTTTTATAACTGATCCCAACTCTGCTTATACTTAAATTATCTTGGTTCATTATTTTTATTTTTACATTTTTGTGGTAAATTAAATTCAGATTAAATTAAATCAATTTTTTTTAAAATAAGCTTTGGTCAAAATAAAAACTTAAAAACTAACGGAATCAAAATTTTTCATATTAATCTAAGAAGCTCAAACAGGATTCTTTTTAAATATCCAATGAGTCTGTATTGTAATAACCTTGTAGAAAATCTCTTCATTAACCTGAAGAGCTTTGTTTTTTTTACAAGTTTATTTATTTTTTTTTTATTTTCAAATGTAAACATGTTAAAGCAATTCTAATAGAGCAAAAAAAAATTATTTTTGGTGAGAATTTTTATTTTATGTTTTTTTTTTATTTATTTAAAAATTGAATAAATTGTTTATTTTTAAATTCCGCCAACATCCCTGTGCAAAAGTAAGATTGGTACTTTATATTATCAAGGATTTTTTCATATTTTATCTTATTGCTGAAATATGAATGTCAGCAAATAAATTATATGAAGTTTTTAATGCATAAAAAATGTTGAAAAAAAAACAATATTATATATAACTCATTCTCATATTCAGCATATATTTTAAATATTTACAAATAAATTTCACAAATTCATATTTGACCAGATGATTATTCACAGTTTTCTCAATTGCACTCTTTATGTTGTCTCCCTCTTCTATAAAAAAGAATAATTTTAAACAAATGTTTACTTCACAAAGGTGTCTTGAAACATCTTGCTCATCACAATATACGTTTACTGACTTAAGAACACTTTTAATTTGCACAATAGATTTTGTTCTAAATTATTCCCATTTTTTCAAGTACATTTATTTTTATAAAATAGCTGATATTGAACTTATTGATTCAAACAAAATCTTAGCAGTTATTGTAAACTTAAAGTTCTGAATCATTTCAGGCTAACGATCCAATAAACACCTCTATCTGAGGCATATTTCGATATTGAATCTATTGATATGAATTATTTACGTATATCTCAAATTTATCAATCTGCAAACAATTCAGTTTTACTAAAAAAGTTAGTGTTCTTAAACCCATTATGAATAAACACAACAAAAACTAAAGCTTAAATTAAAGATTTGTTTTTTTTTATTTCAAGAATTTGTATTTATTGTAAACATATAAATAAAAAGTATTATGTAAAAAATACTCAATTGCTTTATAAAATAAATACAAAACAATCAAAGATTATTTAATAACATAAGTAGTAAATAAATATAAAGTGTTGAAAAATAATAAATCGATTAAAATTCGTGACTTGAAATTTATTTTTTTGATCGCTGAAGTATAGCATTCATTGGAATGAAAACTTTATTCAACCAATACCTGAATAAGCTATTTTTGAATATTCAACTTCCTCATTTATTTAAAACTCATCAAAAAGAGCTTAATTAAACTGAAATTTAAAATAATGAGCTTTAAAGCTAATTATTTCGAATATTGATTGTCCTTAAATTCCAAACCTAATCAGGGACATCGAAAATTTTAATAATGAGTTTTTACTATGATTTCCTTCAATCAATTAAGCCGAAAAATAAAAAAACGTAAACAAATTTCAACACGAAGGCTTTCACTCAATAATTAAGCATTTATATTGTTTATTTCTTGGACCTGATTAATTTGAACTTAAAATGCTTGAATTTACTTTTTTGAATTCAAATATTAATCAAGAAATTTCAATAGTTTTAAACAATTGGCGGTAGGATAATAACTTTGATATTTAAAAAGTCGACTCGTTCAGAAAAAATAAAATTTTAGATGCCTTTCAGTAAATATTTATATTTTTAACTCTTGTTCTTAGATTTGAAATCTTAGAATTTTAATCTTCAAAAAGTCGGAAGTTATTTTTTCCAAAAAAATCTTTTTTCTAAGCCCTGAGAATAGAGAGAGTGTGTTTCTCTAATAAACTTGATCGAT
>QEOQ01000204.1:349153-383912 GCA_010279815.1 Brachionus plicatilis
ATTTTTTCTAAGCACTAAGAATAGAGAGAGTGTGTTTCTCTAATAAACTTGATCGATTCTCAAGATTCATATTAAAATTTAAGCAAAATATTAACAATAGCTTTATCAGGTATTCAAATTAATTTATCAAATAGTTTATTTTTTATTTGCATGAATTTCTTTTCAATGAAGTAATTTATTTTTTGGGCTTTAAATTTTCAAATTAGCTCTAGTAAATTAGCCAAGTATACTTTTGTGTATTTTATTGAGTGATTGAGTGTGTCGAAAATTTTTATTCAACTAAAATACATCATTTTCAAGTCAAAATTCTTCTGAATTAAATAGAGAAAATACTTGTGGCCAAGAGATTTTAATCTCGCTTTCAAAATTTGCATGATCAATTTAATCTAATTTAAAAATTCTTAGAAATGAAAAGAATGTAAAACCATTAATTGGATTTCACAAAATTTGATAAAAGCTTTTCTTTGCATAGAATGGAACCCCGTCGATCTATCAGCTTTAAATACAACTGAGCACAATCTTAAGCATTTATTATTGTCCAAATGGCACTCTTTTTGTTTAAAATAAATAATTTTAAGGTTCATGTTTAATTGTGACTATTATTCTGATAGCTTTAGGTGGGCTAACACTTTCCAAAGAAATTATCTTAAAGAAAAATCCGCTTTTAATTATATTCAAATTATCGATGACAAAGCATGAACGAATATTTAATTATCGACTTAAATAATATTCAAATTTTAATAACTTCTTTTTTTTTTAAGTCAATAATTTTTGTTTAATCTTAATTTAAATTCAGTTTATCTTGATAGGAAGTTTGCTCAAGAGAAAGAAAATACGTTTGATGTTTTGGTGGTTTAAATGCTAAAAAGCTGTTAAAGATTTTATCATTTTTATTTTAATTATACATTAATATTTTTATCTTTGAGATGCGACAAGTCAAATTTAAAAATGTGAAAAAATTCAATTCAAAATTTCTAGCATTTAAGTGATTATTTATGTGCTGCCTTTTAAAATTAATTAATTAACAAGGAACTTTTAAACTAGAAAAAAAGTGGTTATCAATAGCCTCAAGGAGCTGAATTCCATTCCAAGCTTTCACTCGAGCATAAATTTGAAACTAAGTGAAAAAAAAATTATCTATTTGAATTGATAATTTAATTCAAATTTAACAATGTCTATGAGCTCTTTTTATTTTTATTTAAGTTCTCCCATTGTCATGTTAAAAGCTTATTTACCTTTAGACACGATTTCAATAGCATAGATAAATAGCAAAAAGTCATCTTTTTTCAAATTCCTTTTATCTTTAATAAAATTTAAATTTTAAATAAATTGCATGCATGTCACTCGTCATCAACTTTAATAATTGAATTTGTTTAAGCTTGTCGATAGCCAAATAAAAGATACGAGAGTAAATTAATTCGAGGCCCTTCATCCGAAGAGTGCCTGATGAAAAAATCGACTACAAAAACTTATTCTATTGTTTAATTGCAATTACTTAGCGCATTGTAAGACTATTTAATCTTTTTTGTTGCATCCACTCTAATTAGTCAATTGCAATATTTCAATTTTCGAGTTGCAATATTTTTTCTTGATCCTTTTGTGAATATCCTACTGATTAGATAATTTAATTGGAATTTATTTTTCACTTAGGACATTACTTAAAAAGATTAATAATTCTCCCTTTTGCATTAGATCCATTTTTTATGTGTTCAATAGATTAATCTCTATAAACTCAAAAGCAATAAATACAAAATAATTACAATTATTGAATATATAGTCTCATTCGAGTCGCTTTTTTTCGATAAATTTCGGAAATATAGCGGCAGCGCGAACCCATTCATTAGATTAACTAAATATAATTTATCTCTTAAATTTTGGTTCAGATTAGGACTCGATAAAGCCAATTACCATTTAGTGCTCACGTTATGTACTAAGACTCTTGTTCAGTGCAGGCTTATTTTTGGCAAATATGACCAACATTGGCGATTGAAAGCGAAATTTTGTTTCGTAATTGCTCATCTCTATGGATTAGTCTAATTTTTATTTCAATATTTATAAAGTATTTTAATTCGTTTTCAAAATTTCGCTACTTATTTGGTATTCAAACTAAGAAGTCTTATTTAATTGAATTTTTATTTAAATTTTGTATACCAAAACCTAAACTGTTGTTTTATTATATATAAGATATATCAGTTTTTCTATGCATTGCATTTAGGTTGTTTCTTTTTAACGAGGGTTTTAAGTTAATAAGTTTTAGAAAAATATAATTATATTTAAACTATTTTTTTGGCTACAATCAACTTTAAAAAATGGGTTTATTGGATAAAATAGGTAAAAAGAAAAACTTACAATTGTTTTTAGCGCTTTTATTTTAATTGAAAATTTTAATTCAACTATGAACTAATTTTAAAAATATTGGTATCTTTTTTATATTTTTAGATTCTTCAAAATTCAGTAAAAAAAAAAAGAAAAATAATAAAAAATAGTCTAATAACTTTTTTTAAAAGTAATAAAGCATGGTGCAACATTCATTGTTGACTCATTTACCATTTTTATAGCAGAAATCAAATTTTATAGATTTATTTTGGAGTTGTTTTGAAAAATATTTTATTAGATTTTTTATCATTTTTCTCTCTATATTTGTGCTGAATTTCACAGAATTAAAGGAAATAAATGTTTTTATCTGATGGATATTTGTCAAATTTTTATTTCAAAGATTTAGCGAAAAGTGAAATTGTTCCTAGGTCAAGTTTTGTGGCTGGGCTGATGGAATTCAACTGACATACTAAAAAATGTTTAAATTGGTCAAAAAAATAGAGCGGACATTTGGAATACTAGTGTTAAAAAAACCTAGCCATGCTCAATAATCCCGTCTGAAATTTCCGATCTTATCATTCAAAACTAGTCTAAATAGTAATTTGAGAGGGCCTCAATAGAACAAGAATGTTGGTAAACAATTTTAAGAAGATTATCAAATAAACTTATTCAGAAGTGAACTTTTTTTCAAAAAGCTATGTTTTATTAGTAATAAAATTTATGTATATTGGTATCCTTAGAAGAAAAAAACGTGTCCTTTAATTCGATTAATCGATTAAAATGTTTAATTAAAAAGACTTAAATTTCAAGTTTACCCAAAAATTCAATTTTAAGTGTAAGATGTTCGCCGAAAGGTGAAACAATTGAAACAAAAAGGTATTGATTTCAAATCGATGCGATTTACTAATCTTGTCTACTTTGGCAACTATTAAAAGAATTTTTGTCCAAACACGAAAAAGATTGTTAAAAAATTCATTTTGTCCTAATTAAATACTTAAGCTTGAACAATTTTAGACCTTAATTTAGTTTGACATTGAGCAAAGCATACCCAAGTCTTATCTATTATTTTAGCAGCATGGGAACTAAGACCATTTAGTCTATCTTATTTCCAAGACTTGTCCTAATCATTAGTGCTGATAAAACGTTAATTAAACTTTAAAATATTTTCTTAGTATCTAATCGAATAGATCGAGTCTCAGTTGGAACATGATATTTATTTTGACTAACAAAAAGAACAACTGCGACGACAAATGTTTTACTAGTAGATCCATAGATTAAAATATCGGAACCATATATTGTTTCGTAAACAAAAACTGGAAATTGTCCTAATTTGAAATTGGAATTGTGCAGGAAAATGGGAAAAGAGCACAAGGCTTGAGATTAATAAGTTTAAGAAATCCTGAAGTGGAATCCTTACTAACAAAAACAGTGTTTATTTGATTTATTGGTTAAATTTTTTATTTTAAATTAATTTTAGAATAAAAACAGCTTGAGTTGGATAGTAAGAAATAAGTGTAAATTATCGTGTCTTATCGATCTTTTCTTGGTTTCATTGTATTTAGTAGCATTTTTACGACTATATTTTTCTTATCATGAAATTTACTTTTTATTTTGGAAATTAATTTTTTTACAATTCTATTTTGAAAAGCTTTCGAGCCCAAAATTTAAGAGCATTGTCGCCTCGAAATATCTAATCAAAATTAGGAACTTGTTCGAGTGTTTTTTTCGCAGAGTGACACTCAGAATTTCGTAATTTTAATTAAATTTTGCTCAATTCAGGATTTTTGTTGGTCACCTCAAGCCAAAAGGCTTAAATATATCTGAGAAAAATTCAACCAAAACTGGAAGTATGCTTTTCAAATAAAATTTTAAACCTTTAAAAATATTATTTACTTTGACCAAATGAAAGAGGTCATCTAGGCCGGTTCTGGCTATAGGTGGATACTACAGTTTTTAGCATAAAATATTCCAGTTACGTTGATTATACAATTCTTTTTCAGCAGGGTGGATTGAAGATATTTAATTAATCGTTCCCTTAGAACACTCTTTTACAACTAAAAAAGCTTCACCAAAAGATTCACTATTATTTTGATGGTTTCGTTCAAGAGCAATCTTATTAAGAATATTTATCATTCTACTCGTTTTATTTTTATTATAAACAACTTTTTTTAAAATTTTTACTTTTGAAAAATTAATGAAGTATTGTAGCCTATTCAAAACGTAGGTCAAATATTTTGGAAAAATATTCAGCTTAGTTGCAAAGTATATTTTTATTTAAAAAAAAAACTTAATTAATTTAAAAAAAAAAGATAAAATAAATAATTCATGGGACTTCGGTGGTCTCAGTGGATCATCTGAGAATGATCTTTAATTTATATTCAACAGTGAAATGCAATGAGTGTCTCTTAAATAAGGGTACACGGATTGATTCAGTAAAACTGTCAAGCATTCAGTCTAGAGAACAATTATTTAAGAATTTTATTTGGATTATAAAATAGTAATTTTGAAAAGGACAAGGCTTAATAGAAACTGTAAAATTGTCTGATGAACCAGAGAAGTTTTTCGCTCTCTTAGGAAGTGATCTAATTTTTTGGCGAAATTCATCAATTTAAAATTCATATTGTAAACAAATTTTTAAAGTAATTATAGTTATTTCAAGTCCATTAAATAAATTAATATTTTCTATTTGAGCGAAGTAATTAAAACAAAAAGAAATGAACTAATGCTACTAAGTCTATATTTGAACATTATATTAATAAGTTTTGTAAGATTTTGTTTTTAAATTGAATGAAACTAACCAACGAAATACAAATTAATTGCTATTTGCCTTAATTATTTCAAATTTGCATTCGATTTTGAGTATGACTTGGCCAGGGCCTAGCCTTATTCGTGTTTATTGATGAATTTTGTTTAGAAAACAAAGTCTGATATTTTGAAATCAAGAGTTTTTTTCCTAATCAGATTTGGCATCATGATCAATAATTGTTGAAGCTGAATGAAAAGATAATGCGAATATTTGAGGCGGAAAAAATTTAAACAAGATTGATGGTTAATATTATATAGTAATCACTGACCAAATCGGATGCCCTGTGCGGAATAATTCTTAAGGATTAATGAAATGAATCATTTACTCAGGAGTTATTTTTTTTTGTTGTTTAGCCTAAATTTGATTTATAATTATTTATTAATTTAAAGTTATTAAAGTATCAGTCTGAAAAGTCGGTGCATTTCGATTAATCTTAAAAGATATTTCAAATAATTGTATGTGCCATTTGGATTAGAAATCATTAAGAATTTTTTCTCTTCTTCAAATATTTCAAATGAGAGAAATGAGCTTTGATTGCAAGTGATTTCCAAGTCCTAATAATCACACATCGTCTGTTTTGCATGTTTTTTGAATTCAATCTGTCAGAAAGTTTATAGCAACAAAAATTAATTTTTTGGCGAAAAATTTAAAATTTATTTACATCAATTCTGCTTTCAAAATAAAGTTATTCAAATTAATTGAGTTAATATGATAAACTTTGGCAACAAAATGATTTAGCTTTTTGTTTAGATTAAATGTAGCCTTTGTTTATTCCAGCATGATAAGAGCTCTTGATGGTCGAATTTTGGCCTAATCACATTAGTCTAAAGTCGAATGATCGCCTAATAAGCTATAGAAAAATATTGTTTAAAAAATATTTCTGTTCACGTTTGGCTAATTATTTATCATTTTGTCGAAATGAAGTAAACAAGCCACGCAAAGAAAATTAGCAAGACAAGGATAAATTTTAGCATGTAATTCGACTAATTTGTAATCTAAGGTCGTTATTATCTATTTTTTTAATTTACAATAATTTTCAAATTAGTTTTAAATTTTTCTTTCAGATCAAATTGTACTCCCGGGGCTATTTTTATATCGTTGAATAGTTTCTCTAGAAAAGCATGTTTTGTCAATGTTATTTTTTAACAAGTTTATAAAAATATTATTTTTAGAGATAAGAAATGTGTTGTGAAAATTTGATTAGAAAAATTTTATTTAGACAAATTAGAGTGAAAATTATCGATAAGCAGTCCACTTTTTGTTTGATTAATTACTGGTCTTATCGGAATCTAAATTTACCATGTCCGTAGAAATATGAGCCCAGAGAAGTGAGAACAGCTTAGACCAAAATAAGCGTAAAATTTTTAAAATTCTGCTGATTTCTAAATGTAAATGGTCCTTCAAATTAGTCGAAAATCTGAGATAAGCCACTTGAAAATTAGACGTAGAGGAAAATAATTTTGCTTTTAAGATATTTGTTTAATTTTTCAATTTATCATATTTATCAATAATGATTTCTTTAGACTCATTAACCATCATCAATACACTGTATTTCACAGCTTCTAATGACAAACATTTTAAAATAGTTTAGTCTATGAGTTTTAAGTCTTCAATGTTTATTTGCTAGCGTTAAAAATAATAATCTCGATCAATTTAAATCAATTTAAATTTTTTTCAGACTTTAACATTTTAGCTTTAAATTTTTAATTATTCACATGTACTTAAGATTTTGAGTTTTTAAACAAACCGGTAATTCTAGCCAAAGTACACAACTTAAATATAGGAGTGACCAATTTTTAAATATGTACTAGTAAAATCAAAGTTAGATAAATATATTGGCTTGGAGCCTTACAGGTATTAAAACGTCCTGAAATAGCTAAAATAGAAGATTTATCCATTTTTAATGGAATTACTAGTTTTATAGATTCAAAAATTACTTTTTATCAATCATTTTCTATCTCTTTTTTTGAATGAGGTTTTATAGACTTATTTAGATAAAATTTTAAAATTTTGACAATCGATTGATTTTGAAAATGAAGAAATAAAATTTATAATATTTAAAAAAAATTTTTTATAAATTAAAGGATAAATAAATTAGTTAACTTGTGATTAAAATAAAAAATAAGTCATAATAATTATTAATCTGTGCATTAATAATTTTTTTAGATGGGAGAGAAATTCACTTAGGACAAAATAAAAATACTAAAAAATACTAATAAAAATATCAAAGTTTTTTTAAAAAAATTAATTGTATATTTCAGAGCTCAAGAAATTCACACAATTCAAAGAGTGATTTCTTTTTCTCCTAATTTTTAAAAGTATTTTTTGTAAAAACATGCCCTTTTTTAGATCATCACATTAGAGCAAATGTAATTAAATCGTTCACTTTTTTCGTTTATTTCCTATTTATCTATATAATCATTACCTTTCTCTCCTATTGCTAAAAGTTTCCAAGGATTTTCACAATTTTTTGTTTAAAGATCAAATTATTAAATCAAGGATATTTTTCAAAAAATATTTTCAATTTTTATTCAACAAAATAAAAATTTATTTATACAATCAAGTTCTCTGTTCTAAAGAAGTCAGAACTTAAATTTTTAAGAGAGTTTGGAATTAAACTTGGCCATTTCCTTCTGCCTATTTCAACATAATATTTTCTCTTTAATATTAGATTTAGATTTTTTAGAAAAAAAATATATAAGTTTAGAATTGTCATTTTTCAAAAACAAAAAGTAAAATTTAGTTAAATTACTCTGCTCGTGACAAAGCTAACCAAAACTTAACCACAATAGAGCTAATACAAAAATTTTAAATTCCTGAAATTTAAAGTGATAAAACTAAAAGATGTTTTTAAATTGTTCTTGAGCCAAAGTTTATTCTAAGTGATTCATAACGAGGCCAAGTTGTTTTTATCGTCCATTAATTTCAAGTCTATTTAAAAAACTTTAAATTAGATAATTTTTTGTGTGTCAATATCAATTTGAATTCATTCTGAAATAAACAAAGCAAAACAAGAACATTTGATTGATTGGAATTTTTCAGGTGATGAAAAATCAAATCGGCAAGTTGGTTCCTTAGACTTAAGCTTTTAAGAGCGTAAATAATTAAAACTATTTGCATTAGTACTCGAGGCTATTAGACTTATAAATTTCTTTAATTGTAAATTTATTTTTCAAAAAAATCAATTTACACGAGCCATTTTCTAAGTGTTCAAAGAATGTTTTTATGTTTATACTCAATTCTGGTTCTCGTATAAATCAAACAAACACAAAATGAATTAACCTGCAAGGACTTCAAAAACATAAATCATAAGAACAAAAATCGAGCGTTCAACATAAATACCAAATTGGCGCTGAACGCACGATCCACTCTTTTTTCTAAAGAGAATTTTGTCAATGTCTCGCTCAGGTTAACTTGATTATTTATCGATATTTCATGACTCGATCAAAAAACTCCCTTGTTAGCATTAATTTTGTTTTAATAATTATTTGAATATTAGTTTAATCGATGGCCTATATCGATTGAGGAAATCTTCATTAGCTGGAGCATACGTTCTCTCTTAAAACACTTAACTCAATGGCTCTTGGGGAATATTAGTTTTTTTTCATTTCTATTCACAAATTAAACATTGGTAACAAGTCTGGCCAAGCTATTCATGTTATTCAATTAAAGCAGACCGCAAATTATAAGATTAAATTACAATTTTTTTTTATGGCACTAAAGTTTTAGATGGGTCAGGATTTAATTACAAGTTATAAAATCTGCTATGTTTATAGACTTGAGTAGTAAAGTGAACTATTAGAGTGGTTGGCGCAGCTTGGCAAAAAGTTTATGTTTATAAAATTTGTAAATATTGTTCTTTAATAAATGATCAATAAATGATCAATTTGATAAGGTTATAATTAAATTGCTTATCATCATCTGCTCAGTCCTCAAGTACGTTCGTGTCTCAAAATACTTCACTAAGCGTTTTAGGACCTGATAATCTTCTAATTGTTCGAAATAGTTGACATTTTTTTCTATTGTTTTTGTTTTCTTTTTGCTCAATTGTTTCTCGCATGATATTTCATGATACGTTATTCTATCTCTAAATCTCTAAATCCCTGATTAAATTCAATCACAAAATAATCTGTGATACCAATCAGGATGTTCTGTTTACTCACGTTTTAAGAGTATTCTTGGTGACATAAGATCTGCGTTTTTCGCTGACGATGCGCATTTAAAACGAGAACTAAAAATAATTTTGAGCTAGTCAGGATAAATAGCATTTATTTCCTGTTAATTTAAAAGTAAGAACTCAATGACTCTTTTTGATTTTGTTAAATGAAAAGTTTATAATATAATGACATAAAAAGAAAAAAAGAATTAATATTTTAGTTCTTTTATTTATCTCATTTAAATTTAAGAAGAAATTTTTTTTAAATTTTTTATAAGCAAATAATTTTAAAATTTCATAATTCATTAAAAGTTCATAAAAAATAAAAATTAACATTTAAATAAAGTTTTTTAATAATTTTTGATTTTAAATTTTATTTTAGCAGCATATTTTCAAGGAAAAAATGTAATGTTATGCAGAAATTTTTTACATTCATAATTATGCTCAATATTTGCCACTCGTGTCTCTGCATTTAATTTTTTGGTAAACAATGTAAAAAAATCTTTTTTTACGATAACTTTTGAGCATGATCATCAAAATTTATTTTGATTTTTTGTCAAAAATTGTCGCAATATTTTATGAAAATTAAAATTTTTAAAAAATTGCAACTGGTGGGAAATACAGAATTTTTTGCATTAAATATTTAAATCTGCTAATCACGGCAAATGTACTAGGCTTAAATGTCAAGAAATCTAATTCCTGTGCACAGTTTTTTGCAGGCACTACAATTTTTTTTTTAACTATGTTGAATCTACATAACTAATATTTTACTTTAAAAAAAAAAGTTGTCAGTTTTCTGTCATTTATCATGTTACTGTAGTGAATTTCACATAACCCTTAGGTACTTAGTTTAAAAGTGAACTTTTTATTCATAAATTAATTTTCTTAATTTTTTTTTACATTTTATATTAAAATTAGTGATTTTTCAAAAATTTTAGTGAATTGATTTCAACAAACTTTTTAAAATAGATTCATCCTTTTACTTAAAGAATTAATTTAATAGATATTGACTTTTGTGAAAATTTTAGTAGCAATTATAGACTAGACTTTAGAAAAAATCAAAAATGATCTTATAGAATTTAGGCTAGAGTTCCAATTAGTATTAAGACTAGAAAAAATTTAGACTTAAAAAGAATATAATTTTTGACCCATTCGTCGAGTACTCTTGGGTAATTTTTAAGAAAAAAAATGTCAAAATCATAACAGAATTGAATCGGTGCTAAGCAAAATCAAGATAAAATCTTAATCATTTTAAAATTCAACACTTTATATTAAGATAAAACATTTTTTTGGCTAAAGGTATTGTGACATAACACATGATAAAAAATCTATTTCCCACTGATTTAAAATATAGATAAAAATCAATTAAAACCTTATAAATCACCTGTTTTGGTGATTTTAAACAAAAATCGCCCCATATGCTTAAACCAAACAATTTTATATCAATGGATTAATTACAAAAAGCAATGGTCAGCAATTAAAACTATCTAGCTAGATCGGAAAAGATTTGTTTTCATTTGAAAAGAAAATTATCTTAAAGGAAAATCTTAAATGGAATTTAAGACCAAGTTGGAGATCAATTATGCAACACGTAATTCAAAGCAACAATTATAAAATTCCATTTTAATCTCATAATTACATACTAGATTCTACAAGTTTTAAAAAAAATAAAAGACCGGTCATTTATTTGAGTTGATTTCGGTTTTTTGACGTATTTATAAATAATACCTGTTAGGCATTTTAGTATTGAAATTTGACACCTATTGTTTTTTCAATAGATTTTCTACAATATTTCACTAGCAACTTGTGAGTCTCAACTTTTCGGAATCCGACTCAAATTTATTTGTTTATATGAATAAATTCTCAATAAATATTTTATCGTATCAATGCTACATTTAATGAATATGTTGTCAGAGATCAATAGCTAGCTCAACATTTAAAGTCAAGCTAACTATTATTGTAAATAAATTCGTTAATCTTTTAGTATAATTCGACATCCAAAGATTAGGCTTTGTTTTCGTTGAAGTGGATACAAATATGACAATATATTTTCTTTAATTGCAAGTTAGGTAGATAATAGATAAGTATTTGAATAAATATCAAGCAAGCTTGTCTCGAATCTAATTTGGTCCAGTCTTTACATTTGGTTGTTAAGCCTAGGAGTCATTGGTGTCTTAGCAGTTTTTAACAAAATTATTTAATAAAATACGAGTTTTCACTTTCTTTTGCTCCCTACTTTTTTTTCTCTCATTGTGAGATAAATTACAACCGTCAATTTTTGTAAAAAAATTGTTTTTTTATTTGAAAAATTCAAATTTTTTTAAAACCTTAACAATTGTTTTCTTTTCCTCTCTCTTTTTTATTGAAAAAAAATTCGAGTGTTAAATATTTTTTTTCAATAATATTCATTTTTTTGCTCCGAAAAATTCCAATTTTTTAAAAACCCTAAAAATTTTCTTTCTTTTCCTTTATGTTTTATTTAATGTGAGAAAAATAAAAAAGTTTCAAAATCTTAAAAGTAGTCTTTCATAATTAATTTTAAGTCCAAAAAAAATATTTTTTCAATTTAAAATTTTTGTTATATCAAGCAGGTTACGGCAAGCAAACATGTTGCCATCAAAGCATATTTTTAAATAAAAAATAAATTCAATAGTATCGAATTTTAATTGCAGTTGGAAAGCCGTCAAGTGCCACAAATCCAAGGACATTAAAGGTATGAGAAAGGTTTCGGGAAATTTTAATTACGCGATGCCCTAGCAGTTCGTGCGGGCTTCTCAGTAATTTAATATAAAAAATAAAAAGAAGAAGAAGAATTTGTACAAGTGTAGAAACATTAAGGTGGAGATCAAAATTGGATTTTTTGTATTGAGATTCGATTGATTGAGTTTAGCTTTAAAAAAACATGTGCAGTTGGTTAGAATTAATAAATTCAATAAAAATGTAAATTTTAGCAGGAAATTTTGATTATCTTCTTTCAACTGCTGCTATTTAGTCCGGTCTTTTATCAGCTTAATGTATCTGCGCACACAAATAAGGTAGCTGAGATAAAAAATAAATATTTAACCTAATCGATCGTAAATAATTCATTTATCTGTTTTAATAAATCAATTTTTAAGTGAAGCATGGCCTCACTCAGTCAAATATATGCCGAATTTTCCTGTTGCCAGCTTAAATCCTCATTTATTTTCAAAAGTTCGTTGTTTGCCTAGTGCGACATTGGCATACAGATCAAAGACCTTATCTTAAAATTTACCTTTTTTTTGTTTCTTTTTTTTTTATTACAAACACTATTTATCATTTGTAAAATCATCAAAAAGATTATTTGTAAATCTCGATTAAGTTATAAAATGTTTGTAACGGTTTTGACTTTATAAAATGACGGTCGTAAAATGTAAAATTTTACGATTATTAGCTTTTATGATTTTATCGATTCCTTATAAAAATAAAACACCGAGTAGAAATTTTATTAATTATTTTATTTTTTTTCGTACATTTTAAGATGAAATTTGTATTTATATGCACTCTACTTTTTTGTTCGTGCTTTATTGATTGTAAACTAGTCTGGAAGAAGAGGCCCGAGCCAGCTCAAATCGTCAACGAGTACGACAACATAGAGCTTGACTGCGAGTTCCAAGAAGACAACCCCAGCCTAGTGAATCAAACTCAATACTTTGTCATTTGGTACAGAGACGGCTCTAGTCAAAATGTGCTCTCGTTAAATGACAAACTTGCCAATCTAGACTCAACCAATTACCAGATAGTTGGAAAATACAATTTACTGATTAAAAATGCCTCCAAGGCCAACTCAGGTCTTTACACATGCCAACTTTTTCAATCGACTGATCTCATTTCAAGCGTTAACTTAACTGTACTAGGTAAATAGTTGAATTTTTTTAAACTCTATTCTAGATGTGATATTATTTGAGAGGTATTTGACAGAGGACAATAGAAATAATTTAAGTTTAAAAAATATGAAATTAAATTAATTCATTTTATCTAAATTGAGTTTTTTAGTATTTTCAAATAAATATTCAAGATTTTTAAAGTGATTTAAAAAATTTAAAATATTAAAATAGAGACAATCTGTAATAAATTTTCTTTTCAGAATTTAATCTTTTTTATTTTACTGATTTCATCTAGTAAAATCAATTTTTAAATGATTTCGAAAATAAAAAATAAAATTTAAAATATTTAAATAGAGACAATCTGCAAAAAATTTATTTTTCGGAATTGATTTTGCTTTTTTAATCTAGCGCATTTTCACTTAGTCTTTAGATTGCATCATATAATTTTAAAACTCTTCTCAAATAGCAATTTCAAAATCATATCCATGCCAAAAAATAAAATTTTCAAATTTTTTCTAAGCCAAGTGTTAAGAAAAATTCCTTCAGTTTAATATTTTATTTTAAAAATTATTTTAATTTTTAATCTTTTGAGGATTAAAATTAAAAATTTTTTTTTCTTGTTCATGTTAGTTTAATGAGGCATAAGCTAACAGAAACCAAAAGAGAGAGAGAGGGAGCTTTAAATATTTGCTTTTAGTTGAGCAAGTGTTTCTAATTTAATACTTGAAAAAACACCATCAAATAAAACCATATAGTTCGTGTCCGAACGAATTTTGTTTATTTGCTCAAAGGTTAAATAAACAAGAACAGCTTTGCTTAGGTATCTCAGTAATTACATGATATTAATTATAAAATAGGAATTAAAGTCTTAATAATGACAAATGTGATATTTTTATTTGAGATTTAGGCCTAGTGGTCACGTTCTCTTTGTTTAGATTTTGAATTAAGAATAAATTAAAGTAAATATTATTTTTTAGTGTCACCAAAGTATGCCGAAATGTTCGTGCAGAAGACACAAAATTTTTACCAATTGAACAATGACGATTTTCTTGTTGAGAACGATGAGGTTAGCCTAGAGTGTTGTACCAATGGAGATGTGAGTCCAGGCCCACAATTCAAATGGACCAAAACAAACCGCTTTGATCCACAATCCGAAATATTTTTGGCCAATTCCAGCACTGTATACCTCAAGTCTGATGATAAATTGTGCAGCATGTTCAAGTTTAATTTGAGCCGCGCTGATAACGATTTCTATTTTAATTGTGCCGTCGGAAATGAAGCGTTCCAAAATAAAGTCAAAGATAAAATTTTTTTATCAGTTGAATGTAATTATAGATTTTTTATTAATCTTGAAGTGAAATTAATTTTTTAAATCTTTAATCTTTAGATAAGCCTCAAGTTAAAGTACATTTGTTCAATAGACCGAGCGTAACCAAGCTTAAATTGATTGAGAACAGCACAATTAATTTTTACTGCAATGCAAGCGCCATTCCTGCCAGCATTACTTATCAGTGGTATTTTAACGAAATGCTGCTCCAAGACCAAACAAAAAATAGTCTTTTGATCAAGAACTTACAAAGCTACCATAATGGAAATTACGTGTGCAAAGCTAGCAATAAACATGGCTCGACCAGCTCAGCCTTCAAATTAGATGTTCTTTTTGCCAAAATTGGCTCGTTTAATCAAACCCAAAGCTACGCTGAAAGCTTTAATTTGCGGCATTCCAATGCCATATTTATCAACACATTTGAAAATTCATCTCTGGCTCTCATGTGCGAAATAGACTCAAATCCGCTGGTTGACCAAGTCGAGTGGTATTTTTATAGAATTGGAAAAAGTGGCAGAATTAGCCAAGTAAGAATCAGAAATGGCATTAATGGAATATCCCGACCGATAAACCAAACTCGCAAATTGTTTTTTTCCCAGCTGAATATTGTCAATGTGAACCACAATCAATCAGGATATTATTCATGTGTCATTAGGACTAAGTTTCACGACGACTTAGGCAGAAAATTAAACATAGTCACTAATTCCACTTATTATCTTCAAGTGCAATGTAAATTTAAATAAATATTTTTTCAAGTGATTTTTTAGATTTATTTATTTTTCAATTTAGATGCGCCAATTGTGCGAGCTGTGAGAAAAACCATTTACGCCAGCAATTACGATCAAGTTGAGCTCATTTGCGAAATTCAGTCAAATCCACAATCAATTTTCTCGTGGTTTTATGGCAATAAAGAACTAAAGTCCAATTATAAATATAACATTACCAATATGGTTTATAGTAGGATAAAACGAAACTATATAGATGATGTCGATAATGTGCATCATTATCGCTCTTCTTTAATTGTAAACTCATTGACTCAATTCGATTATGGAAGCTACTATTGTAGAGCCAATAATGTCATTGGAGAAAATAAGCAAATTTTGAAAATTAAAAAAAAACGTGAGTTTTTTTCTATTATCTTTTATTATTTGATCAGACTCGAAAAACTTAATATAAATTTTTTGAATTCAACTTTTTTTCTAAAATTAAAAAAATATGTCAAAATGAAAAATGCTAAATTTGATAATGTGATAGTTAGAGTTGTAATGATTGTAATAAATATGAATTTTTTTATCACTAAAATAAGATAACAAAAAATGTTTATCAACTTAAAAAACTTTTGAACCCAACAGTGACTAAGGATTTCAAAAGAAAAAACTAATCTTCATCTTAAATTAATTTAAACTTTTTGACGGTATTCTGAACTTTGGAACAAAAACAAAAATCGAAATTTAAACAACCTTAAGTGTAGTGCAAAATGTATTAGCTGGTACAGGCTCTGTATCAGCCAAACTTTTACTTTCTGCAATAACATTGTAATTTTATTTAATTTTATAATATTTTATACAGCGCTTTAGCGACTTTCAGGCTGATTAATTTTAGTTAAATTTAAGTTAGTTAAATTTTTTTTTAATTTAATTTTGTAATTTGTTCCAAAATTTATAGTGATATATAGAAACAAAAAAAAAAGGAATCAGATAATATATAAAGATGATAATATTTTAATATTTGAGATTAAATTTTATTTTTTTTTTAGAAAAGCCGGATGTACCATCAGAATTTAAAATTGTTTCATCTGGTCCAAACAATGTGGTATTAAGCTGGATGGCTGGTTCTAACGGCGGCGAAAATTCCACCTTTCTAATCACCATAAACAACTCACTCAATATCAGCACTTTGATCGAAGAAGATTTGGTAACTGAGCCAGAAGATGATTCTAGATATAAACAAATAGAAATACAAGGTCTTCAGTCCAAAAAAAATTATGAGTTCAAACTTCTTGCTTTCAATTCATGGGGCATGTCGGACTATACCGAGTCTTTAGAGGCAACAACTTTGCCCTCTGAATTAAACCCGGACCAATTGCCAAATATTTTGCACGCTCAATTTAACGAAATAAGAGAAGCCGTTTGCTTTGAACTAGACCAGTTAGTCGACAAAAATTTAAAACTTATCAATCCAGTAGATCTAGTAGTAAAAATTGATATCAGCTCAATCGAGAACAACTCATCTCAAGCTGAAAATGCAACCAAGCTGAAAACAAAATCATATTTATTAAATTTAAGCAAGCTTAAATTTGGTCAAAATTGCATTTCTTTTTCCCAATTGATTGAGCTCGACTGGGAAGTAAGAAACAGCTCTTTTTTCCAACAATTTAACCTAGCTAACAGAATAGATAGTAACGTGTTCGCCATAGATTCAAATTTAATCATAAATGAACGCAAAATTTCCTCTGATCTATCTCTGGGACGAAATTTTGACGAATTTAAACATTTAAATTCAATTAATTTATCAATTTGCTATTCAAATGATTCATCTGTTTGCTCATTTAAAATAAAAGTCAAAGACTTCACGGCCGATGTGTCCACTTATGTCACCTTGATAGCTGTGGGCTGTTCCGCGGTGATCATTTTTTTTGCACTTTTAGTTGCCATGCTGTGCTGCTGTTGTTGCCGCAAACACCGAAATAGCCAAAATAAGGGCAGCCTTAAAAAAAGTGACATCAACTCCAAACTGGTCATCAAAAGTTTTCCCATTGTGTCCAATCATTTTTCAAGTAAGTGTCTGGAAATATTTCAAAAAGTGAAAAAAAAAAGTTAATCTGTTTTTATTCAAGGTTATGATCTGAGTGAATCGAGCTACAAGTCGTCTCAGCAGCAAATATTGAACGGCAGTGGTAGCACTCATTCGACTGGAAGTTCCACTTTTAGTCGCACAAATGACAAATTTTTTTACCAAAATTCGAATGCTTACAATTTTGGTCAAAATTTGAGCACAGTTCAAAATGTTGAATCGGACACAGCATCGTCTACTTCTTTGGAAAACAAGACAGCAAGCACCAGCAATGGCAAATCACCTTCAAATAATTCACCAATCACAGTCGAAGGCGACAATCAAATGTTCAACTACTCAAAGTCCAAGACGTTGCTTTATAATGGCTCAAACAATATTTACATCAAGACATATCAACAGCAGAGCTTGAAAAATGATAATTCTGATAGTGGGTTTACAACACCTGTAAACGCGACCAATAATACAACTTTGAACAAAAAGCTTGTCTACGAAGTAATTGTCTAAACAATTTGGCTTTACGAAAGCCATCAAAACAGAAGCTTTAAAATTGTAAAATTTTTAGAGAATAATTTTTTTCTACATGTAAGTAAATATGTGAGCGCATTTTTTATTTATAATCGAGTCTTACCTGATCTTGAAAATTTATTTTTTCCTTTCAAAACAAATCAACATGACTTTTTTTTGTAAAATATTTCTTTTTTTAAAATAAAATTTTTTAAAATTTGTGATTCCAGTTTTTTTTCTAAAATAAATTGAACAAAGCACAAATTGACAGTGATCCTCAAGGTCTGTATAAATACGAATGTTGATATTCGTTTGAATGTTATTTGGGTTAATTTTTATTATGCAATATTTGATGTATGCATAAAAAATATTTGGCTATGATACCTTTTATTTGAGGTGCAAAGTCTTCACTCGATTTAAGCGAAATGTTTTGGCGAGATTGCGCAGAAAATTATACTTTAACATAAGACATGCGTTTGACTTAATGTTTTGTGTACTCAATAAACACAATTTTAATCGAATTAAGATAAATTTTTTAAATAAAAAAAACAAAAACACATTAATTTCATTATTGGCACAAGAATTTTGGAGTTATAAAATTTGAACAACTGTCTGATTAAGTAAATTATCTTTTTTCAAAAAAAAATTCTAATTTAAAATAATTAAAAAAAATTAGATGTTTGCTGACAGGAATTAAAAAGAAAATTTTTTTTGTTAAGTTTCTATAAATGTAACTTTTATTTTATAGGTTTTTTTATTATTTCAGCACCATTTTTTTTCAAGTAAACTTTTCGTAAATGATTCTCATTTTTCATCTATTCATTTATGAAGCTTAACAAATGGTCACGCCAGAAAAAGGATAGTTTGGATTGAATTAAATAATTTTAATTTTTAGGAAATTTTAGTGATATATTTTCTACATGTTAGGTGTCGCAGCAAGAACTACGCCTACTAGAGCTTTAAATTTAAATTGGTTTTACCATAAACTTATTAAATATAAAAGTTTGATAAAACTTATAGTCCGAAGTGATTACTCATGAATCTCTTGATGTACTGATTAAATTCAGTTAAGTCGGATTAATATAAATTAAGTCAAATAGGATTAATAAAGTTTCATAACATTATATGTATTTATACCTAAAAAGACCGTAATGTCATAAATATGGGTACACTTCTAACTAACTAATTAATAAAGTCGATTTTCCAGAATTTAAAATTAAATATTTAATATCTTTTTCTTAGATTTTGATAATAAATTAATAATAATAATAAAAATATATATAAGCTACAGCAAGACTAGCTTGCGGAGGTGACCTCCTAGGAGGTCACCCATGGTAGCTCCTTGCACATAACATATAGAAAAGTACTGAAAAAAGAAATCCTGTTTAAATTTTTAGGTCAAAATAAAATTTAAGATTCTCTATAGAAAAAGCTGTAAGAGAAAAATTTTATAAATAAATGTTCATCTTCAGGATTGTTGACTAGACCGGAATATATCGTATCCGTTCTTGAACTTGTTGACGGAGTCGGCGTCTGTCACTGTAACTGGCAGGGCATTCCACTCGTTGACTATCCTGTTGGTGAATGTGTTTGCCCGTTGTAGACATTTGGTGGAGGCCTGGCCGGACAGTCTTCTTTCATGACCTCTGATACCTCTGGCGGGTCCGAGTTGAGATAGTGAACTTGCGAGAACCGGGGGGTTCACCCAGCTCACTTCGTTGATGCTTTTAGTGAGTTTGAACATCTGTATCAGGTCTCCACGAACACGGCGCTCATTAAGGGGAGTTAGTCTAAGGACCGCTAGACGGTCTTCGTAGCGCCAGTTTTTAATGCGGGGCACCAGTTTGGTGGCCCTTCTCTGCACCTGCTCGAGCATCTTTGCGTCTTTCTTGCTAGGGAGGGGGGGACCAGACAACAGCGGCATATTCCAGGTGGGGTCTTACGTAGGCACAATAGAGGGTCCTGCAGGTTTCTATGGTCCAATATCTAAATGATCTTTTTAACTGGCCGAGAATTCCTGTAGCTCTGTTCACCTGATTTTTAATGTGAATAGAAAATTTCAAGTTATGTGAAAACTTGTTTGAACACTCGGAAAGTGCGTCGAGGTCATGTTGCAGTGTGGATAGGTCACTGGTGCTGCGTATTGTGGCAATCAGTTTGCTGTCATCGGCAAATAGTTTGACAAGGTGGCTGACCGCCTCTGGCATGTCAAATAAAATAAAAAAAATTTAAGTAGGACCAGCAAACTAATTTTGATTAAAACATCGATGTTCGTCAATAGAGGTGGGAAACTGGTCAAATTATGAAACCGATTTCGAACTGGTTTCCTCAAATAGGTTTCTCATCCCTATTAATCAATGAATATTCAAAAATTTATCGTTTTTTTCGATTATTATTATTATATATTTTAAGGAAATTTTTGGTGGTCCCATATTTTGGTTGCATAAAAAATCAACCTATGATGATATTTAATAATGGAAAAAATTAACTCACTTATTTAAATTGAGGAATAAATCTTTTTTCTTAAAAATCTATTTTATACATTAATTAAATGTTATCAATTAAAAACTTTTTCTTAGTTATCTAAAATGATCTGACAGCTAGTAATTTTATATCCGTTATATTTTATACCAGCTAGTAATTTTGTACGGTATTCATCACCGTTCTCGAAAATTGTGCCCATTTTTTAAGTTTAAGTTTGAATTCATTTTTTGTGGCCAAAGCGGACACGATCGCGCATAATTCACCAGTTCCAAACACCAGTAAATTTTACCAGCTGACACATCGAATGTGTATGTTCGAAATTTAGGAAATAGTCAGAATTTCTAAAATATTACCATTTGCAGAATTGATTTATCCTTCTAGTCATTTTTTTAATTTGAATTGTAATAGAAAAACACAAAAATATATTTTTTTAAATTCATCTTTGAAATTACCTTTTGGTTTATTTTAAGCTATTAAAAAAATTTAATTTTTGTGTGATGAATAATTATGGTATTTTTATTCATTAAATTAAATGAAAGTATTTTTTTTGCAAATTGAAAATTGACACATTTATTAGTTCATAAAAATTTGTTTAGTCAAAAAATAATTCTTTTGAAGTATTTAAATTTCAAAACAAAAAGACAAGAACTTCCAATTAAAAATATTCTCATATCCTAATAAAGACATAAATATTGGTTAACGTCAGTAACCATTTTACTTTAATGCTTCGTTACCTTTAACCTAAATTTTAAAAAAGAATTTTATTACTTCATATAAAAAATACAACACAATTTTTACTTTTTAGCATTAAGATTTTAAGAAATTTTGTTAAAAAAATGATCATTAAAGTAACTCCATTTTTGAAAAAAAGAGGCAAATTTTTCTAATTAAACTTTTTCTTATAAGTCTAAAAAAGTAATTAATAGAGTAATAAAAGTAATAAAAGAGTAATAAAAGCCAGTTTTTGTATATTTTTTTCATTTGAATTATTTTGAAATCTTTCTTAAGATTTTTCAAATGATATAATCATTTTTTTAGAATCGGTTTTACCTAAATCAAAAATTTTGTAAAATGGCTATTCTAAGAAGTATCTCATTATGAAAAAATAAATTCTTTTTGTTAGATTGGATTATTTAAATTATGAATTTTGTAACTGAATTTTTTTTTAAATTTGTATTTTATTTTCAAAATGAAGCTTGAAACTTAAAACATAAGCTTTTTCAGTATAAATCTAAATGAATTAAATTAATATTAGATTTTTAATATTTTAAGAATTAAATCTTTTATATTTAATCAAAATTTTTATTTTTTTCTTTTAACCGTGTCGGTATAATGAAGAAATTTTAAATGCAAACTTATTCTAAAAGTTTCATCCTGCATGATTGAAAATTGATGATTACTAAGTTTAGCGGATGGAGATATATGTGATATTATATTGCAACGCAACTTTTGATAAAACTTGATTGCTTTGACATGCAACTTCCATCTTAAAACTTTGGTTGGCTGTATGGATTGGTAATTTCACAATTCTTATCTCTTTAATTTGTCTTGATAATTATTTTTCCAACTATAAAAACAATTGGAAAGTAGATAGCTGTTAAAAATTGAAAAAGAAAATTAAAATTTTAAAGTTTAAGTCATTTTTTTAGAATATCAAATTTCGGCTACATTATTTAATTTAAAATGTTCTTAATGTCAGAGTCTAATGTAAAAATAATGTTCTAACTTGATCAGGCACTGTACACGAATTAATTACATAAATTTAATTATTTAAGGCCCAAATTTTTTAAGAGAACGTTTTTTATTTCTAAAAAATGCTATTCTTGTTGGTGTTTTTGTTCTTGATATGCGTTAATATCTCACATGTTGTTAGTTCTCATTATAAAAGTAAGAAATTTTATAAATTTAAATTCCATCTAAACTCAGAATTTTTTAAGCCTATAAAGACCATCCATGCATTAGATCATGCAACGATCGAACTAATTCCATGATATGTAAATATAACTGGACCATCGAATGGTATACAGTTTTGGGCAAAGCTTGTCTTGATTGTCCATCAAATATGACAAATTGTTACAATGAGCATTGTATTACAGCAAATGGGGTCTATCGTCCAGTAATGGTAATCAATCGAATGCTTCCAGGGCCATCAATAATAGCTTGTAAAGACGATGTAATTGATATTGTATTACATAATTCGCTTCATTTGGCCGAAGGAACCAGCATTCATTGGCATGGCCTGCATCAACGGGGTTCTCAATTTATGGACGGCGTTAGCATGATTACACAGTGTCCGATAAATTCTCATTCATTTTTTGAGTATAAATTTAAAGCAAGTGAATCCGGAACCCATTTTTATCATGCTCATTCAGGTCTTCAAAGAGCTGACGGAGTTTTTGGACCTTTGATTGTTCGTGAATATGATAAAGACAATGTTCACTTAGATAAATATGATTATGATTTAATTGAACATGTTATAAGTGTCAATGACTGGTTAAATGTTACAAGTATAGCCAAGTTTTCTGGTCATCACCACAATGATGGAAATAACAAACCAGATAGTATTCTAATTAATGGTAAAGGAGTATTAAATAAAAGAGGCAACGGTCTTGAAATGCCAAGAGCGGAATTTTTTATAAAAAGTGGAAAAAGATATCGATTTAGATTAATTAATGCTGGCATACTTTATTGTCCTATTGAATTCTCTATTGATGGTCATCGGTTAATTGTGATTGCAAGTGATGGCAAACCATTGGAACCCTATAATGTAGAATCTTTGATCATTTATGCAGGTAAACAGAATAATTTTTTTGAATCATTAATTTTTATTTCTTAAAGATTTAATTAAATTAGATAGACATTTTAATCAGCATTGTAATGGGTACTTTTATGGTTATTTTTTTTAGTCCTAGATTTTTATTTTTTATTAAAAAAAATATATTTGTGAATAAGCACTCTAACGACCAACTTTTAATACTTGAGCGGCGCAATTTTTTTTCAAATGATAATCATTTATTAGTGACCATTTTCTTATTTAGTCTAAGAAATCACTTAAAAAATTGTGCTTAACAGTAGATTTTTGGGATGAGGTTGTAAAACAACATAAATTCAATTATTCATATCATAAATCGCTTAAGTATGAATAAAGTATATATTTTATTTAAATCAAATTTCTAATAAAACCAAAATTTTATCTTCATTTTTTGAATATTTTTAATTAAAATTTGGGCAGGAATTAACAACAAATAAAATGATTATTTTGAAAAAAAAAAATTAATGAATAGCTTGTCAAAAAATTCTTTAAATTTAGAAATTAATATTTTTTGAGCTTTTTTCATCCTCATTAATAATTTAGTATTTAATTTAGTTGTTTAGAAATTTAGTTTTATTTTTTTCAATTTAAAAATATTTATTATTTTCTAATTTTTTTTAAGGTGAAAGATATGATTTTGTATTGCATGCTAATCAGATACCCGGAAACTACTGGATTAAAGCTAAAGGCTGGGCTGACTGTACAAATAACAAAGTATTTCAAACAGCAATTTTAAAATATGAAGGAAATCCGAATTTAAAATTAGAGCCAGACTTGAGTAATTTAAATTATGAAAGCGCAAGCAGAGAAGGATTGGTAATAAAAATTTTAATCTAAATTTAAAATGTCAGTAATTTTAATTGTTCAATAGCAATTAAACCCTTGGAATAAGCATATTAATCAAACAAATCACATGAACTATAAACAAATAAACGAATTAAAATCATATTACGACAAAGAAATTGATAAATTTTACGAAAAGATTTTTGACAAAAATCAAACTGTTAAAAAGTTTTATTTGGCAATGGATTTTAACAAAATAAACAACCCAGAATTTTATGACGAGAAGTTGTACTCTCTTGAAATGATACAAAATTTAAACAGATTACCATTGTATACACCTCAAATAAATAATATTTCTATGAAGATGCCTTCAGTACCAGTTCTCTATGAATGGAACTCCATTCCTAAGGCATAATTTAACTTAAATTATTTAGATAAAATTTTAAAAGATAAATTTTTCTAGTCAGAAATTTGTAACCACATCAATCGAAGCCATTCTTGTTTGGAGAACCAAGAATATTGTTCTTGTATATATACATTAGAATTCGATATTGGTGATATAGTTGAGTTTGTTATTGTTGATGAAGGTTTTACATTTCAGTCAAATCATCCTATGCATCTTCACGGAATGTCTTTTGCAGTTCTAGACATTCAAAAATTAAATCGGTCAGTAAGTGTTGATGATGTTAAAAAAATGGATGAAGATGGAAAATTAAAAAGAAATTTTGATAGACCCCCGGTGAAAGATACAATTACGGTCCCAGTTGGAGGCTATACGGTGATCAGATTTTTAGCTGACAATCCAGGAACTTGGATATATCATTGCCATTTGGATTTTCATTCAGAAGTTGGCATGGGCTTGTTAATTAAAATTGGCAATTTAGGTGACTTACCAAGAGAGCCAAATAATTGGCCGAAGTGTGGCAATTTTTTTTATACCGATGAGCCAAAAGCAATGTTTTTTACTAGTAATTCAAATAGAATATTCTATTCATATAGTATTCAAATGTTTATTTATATAATTTTTTTGTTTCAATAATTATTCGGTAAATTTGGTCTTTTAGAATTATTTTAATTGATTAATTTTTATAATAATTTTATTATCTTTTGATTTTAATAAAATTAAAAGATTTATTACTTTTTTCTAATTTCAATAAAAATTGCTTTATCTCAGAAAATTTTTAGCTAATTACTCTTAATTACACTTATTTTTACTGATCCGTTAGTATACATTTAAAAAAATTTCATGAAGTATTATTCAACAAATCTGTAGAACTAATCTACATATAAAATAATAAAGTGTTCGTATATTTGAATAAGAAATTATAATATTTACTACCATCTGACTTTTCTTGGCAATTTTACTAATAAATGCATCTTATTACCAAAAAATGCGCAACTTTACGTGTAAAATCTTACGATTTTTGGACTAATTTGTCTGAATATTTTCTAGTAGAAATTAGTAATTTTACGCCAAATTTCGCAAATTTAAATGCGTTAACGACAAATGTCAAAAATAAATCGACTTTTGGAAAAATTTCGTGTTTTTTAGTGAATTTTTTTTAAGAATAAATGTTTAATACGATAATTGTGAAAAAGGCTCGTTTAGTCTGTAAAATAAAGTACAAAATTGTAAAAAAAATGGTTTTTACAAAAAATAACTGGTTTTAAAAATTTGAAGTATTATTTGAAAATTCTAAGTAATTATTGACTTAAATTTTTCATTGAAATAATCTAATAATTTGATCAATTTTTATTGCATTTTATTATTTCTTAATTACATTTTGATTAAAAAAATTAAAAATTAATATTATTTTGATATAAATATTTTATTTTATTCAAATGAAGAATTTAGTTTTGACATTTTTGGGTGGTTAAAAATTCCATCTGTTACATGATTTTCTCTTTTAGGATTTTTTGATCTAATATGATTTTCATCTCACTTGAAATGATAGATGTTAAATAGATTTTTCAAAAACTCGTACTGTTGTCTCGTAAACAAAATAGTTTGAAAATTTAATTTCATTTAGCAGTGGTAGTTTTAGTATCCATTGCGTTGGAGTTAAAATTTTAAGCTTCTAAATTGCTAAAATAATTAGTGATGAAATCGAATTAGCTTTTTGGACAAATAGAAAATTTGAAAAGACTATTGAAAAAGGAGTGTATTAGAATAAAATCTTGAATATAAGATAAATTTGAATTTATATTTGATTTATTTTTATTTTTGAAATTAAATTCGAAAATTTCTTTTTTTAGATTAAAATATGAACTTAATTTTAATTTAAAAAAAAACTTGAATTTTAGATAAATTCAACTAATAATTTAAAAGTATCAAAATTTGAAAAGAAAATTTGAAAAATTAAGTATTTGAAAATTTAGTTTTTTGTACTCTTGTAGCGTTGGTTAAATCAGAACAGTTATTTTTTGGTACCTGGTAAGATGGATGGGACTAGTGTAATCCAGAAAAGGTTAGAAAAGTTGTATTGACTTGTGAAAATCTGGCACACTTTTAGTATCCGAATCGAATTGAATTCAATTTATTAAATTTTTTTTTGATCAATTATTTTTTTGATTTAATTTTATTTTCAAATATTAAATTAAATATTTATTATATTCAGTTTTTGACCCAAAAATTTTATATTTTCAAATTTTTTTAATTCGAATATTTTAGAGATTCAATTTTAATTTAAATTAATTAATTTTTTTTCAAATAATTATATAAGTATATTATTCAAAAATATTTATATTCAAATCTAATTTTCATTCGAAATCGCTACTTATTCGAATATCGGTTCGAATATGCATATTCGATTTCATCACTAAAAATAATATGATGATGCCTTAATCATTAGGCTTTTATAACTGCAAGTATAAATTTAAGAAATATTTCACTTAAATTAAAAATTAAAAATATTATTTAATTAATAAAATAGCGGTAACTTAAAAATATTCTTTAAAATGTTTATAAAAAATTTAATTTCAAAATATAAATCCAATATACACTAAATTTTTGTAGATAAATTAAAGTTTTGAACTAAAAATTTTAATTTTATTTAAGTATGTCTTTATATATGATTTTGCTTACTGATTTTTTTTCAATGTCCAACTACCAGGATTAACATTTTCTTTAAAAAATAATTATTTCTAGTTTATATTGTTATATGGAATGTTTTTACCAACTAGCCCTTGCTTTTTCAAGGCATCCAAATGATGAGATACATTTTCGCATGCAGCAGATATTAGATTCTCATTTAGTCCCTAGGACAATATTCAAAATTACCGGCTAAATTTTTAATTTTAAATTACCACATAAACAATTTTAACAATTTTTAATTCATCTAAAGGCTCTTTGCTTTCTTTTAGAGCTGTCAAAATCTGCTCATTTCTTTTATTTCGATGAGCTATGAAGTATTCAATTCTGTTCACTCCATCTTTTATTACAGGACCATGCCCAGGATAAATAGTTGTTGGCTTGAAATCAAGTATTTTTTTCAATGAATTCATGTAAGAAAATAAATCCTCAAAAACAGCAGTAGTTTCGCCTAAAATGCAATCACCTTTTAAAAAAAAATTACTTTTAATTATTTTATTATTTTTAATAATGTTTACCTGAGAACAAAGCATTTTCTTCTTTCAAATAAAAGGACAAATGATCAGTGGTATGGCCAGGTGTGTAAATAGTCTGAATAGTGGCACCCTCTGTTTCAATTAGATCACCATCTTTAATGTAATTATATTTGGTATCGACATCATGTTCATGTCGATTCTCAAGTTTATGCTTGCTAACCTTGATGGGACCATTTGTAATTGATTTGAATATTGGTTGAACACCTTCTGAATGATCAGGATGCCAGTGAGTAATCAAAATTTCTTGTAGACTAAGGTCGCTTTGTTTCAATTCATTTGCTAGTACTCTGACATATTCATCAACGTTTTCCATTCCTGCTGAATCAATTAATACTCGTCTAATTAGAAATTACTTTAGGGATAAAATAATTGAATAAATACCGGAAATTATATTAATTTTTTAACAAGAGTAGTTTTTGTAACCTTTTTTTAAGTATTAATTAGTTTAATAATCTCGAAACTCGAGAAAATATATATTTAGAGTAATTTAAATAATTATATTTTTTAATTAATTTCCAAAGAGCCTCTTCTAAATAAAGTATTTAAGTCTGGATTAGTGGAAAAGAATAAAACATATTTATTGATTAATAATAAAGAATATTATTTATTTGATTTAAACAAATAATTTAAATTACTTTTTTCCATTACCAACCAAATAGGTATTTGTTCCTTGGAGTGTTTTGACGCCCGGATTACAACCCAAGATACGTATAACTTTAGAAGAAACTTGTTCAACTAATGGTAAAAAAGTAATCGCATTCATATCTAAAGTTTTAAAATTTTTATTTTTTTAATTTTTTTGATATTTCCAGTTTTTTAATGCCGGAAAGATTTTCAACTTAAAAGTGGGATAATTTTAAAATAATTTTATTTTAAATCAGAAATACAATTAGATTTAAAAAATTGAAAAAAGGCGAAAAGTCGATTATTTGTCAAAATATTCAAAACCTTTATAGTTGTTAAGTTTTTATTTACCGAAAAAATATAAACAAAATTAATAACTTATTGAAAGTGGAATTTTATCCCATCATTATTGGTCACATGGGTTAGATTAAATTGGCTTGTAATCAAGCTTGCTTTCGAGTTTTTTGCTTTCTGCAACTTTGCGCACCGCTTTCATAAAATCTTCGTCAATGACATAGTCTCTTTCTGCACGAATGGCAAACATACCGGCTTCGGTGCAGACATTTCTCAAGTCGGCTCCATTAAAGCCATCTGAAAGCTTGACAACAGCTTCAAAGTCAATGTCTCCTTTTTTGGCAATGTTCGAGGCATGAATTTTCAGAATATCCAAACGACCCTGTTCATTTGGTAGAGATATTTCAATTTTTCTGTCCAATCTACCCGGACGCAACAATGCAGGATCCAAAGTATCCGGTCGGTTTGTTGCCATGATTATTTTAACTTTGCCAAGAGTATCGAAGCCGTCCATTTGATTCAGCAGTTCCATTAAAGTACGCTGAATTTCTCTATCAGCTGAAGTGCCTTCTGAGAATCTTCTGCCTCCAATAGCGTCAATTTCGTCCATGAAAATAATGCATGGCTCATGGTCCTTGGCATAGGCAAACATTTCTCTAATCATTCTTGCTGACTCACCGATGTATTTATCAACAATTGCACTTGATACAACTTTCAAAAAGCTACAGTCCAGTTGACTAGCAACAGCTCTAGCCAACAGGGTTTTACCTGTACCGGGTGGGCCGTAAAGCAAACAACCTTTTGGTGGTTTAATGCCTACTCTAATAAAAAGTTCCGGATTTAAAAGCGGCAGTTCAACCACCTCTCTCAACTCCCTTATTTGTTCTTGCAGACCGCCTATTTCAGCGTAGGAAACATTGCCTGGGTCTTCGTGTGACATGTTGTAGACTAAAGGATCAACTTCACGAGGTAAATATCTCATAATTGTAAGTGTGGTCATATCTAACGCAACTCGGGTGCCAGCTTTGAGTTGGTTTTTGTCCAGTTGACGTCGACAGCCTACGACATACCGCGGACCATTGGTTGCTTTGACTATAAATTTGTCTTCAGTTAATTGCTTAAGTACTTCACCAACTATTTGGCCAACACTTTGTAAAGCTTTTAGATCGTTTTCGGACTTGTCAAATTCTTTGGTTAATGATTTTGATTCTTCACTCATTTGTTTTAGTTTGGCAGATAATTCTTTATGTTCTTTTAGTTTTCGCCGATAGTCATCCAAGACTTTTTCTCTCGGATTGGCTGTCTGTGGTGCAGATATTGTAGTGGAACCTCTCATTTCTAAGTATCTATAAATTAAAGAGATTTGAATGTTAGATTGATTAAAATACCAAACAATTTTCTTAATCTAAATGCAAGATACTTAATTTTAAATTTTTTAAAAAATTATCAAATAAAATAAAATTTGTATATGAATACGAAAAAAGCTCGGTTTTTGGAACTATTGTGATATTCTTCACTTTCGACAAAAAGCATTAAACTTGAGGGAAATATTCGCATAAGACTAGATTCATATGTTAGTTGAAAAATTTCAAATTTGACTAATCATATAATTTTGTGCAAATTGTTGAATTATTTTACTATTCATGTAGCAAACATTCAGACAAATTTTGGTTTGAAAACTTTCAAATTTTGTCATGTTTAAATAATTTGGTCAAAATTAAGTTCTTCGATATTTTTAAAAAAAAATTGTCCTCACTACCTGCGTAATACGAAAAAAAAACTAATAATTCTGATTAAATTAATAATTCTTGCTTAATCAAATAAATTCATCATTGGATCGAAAGATTATCGAAGCATAATTACGAGCAAAAACAAAATTTTTATATTTACTTTTAGATTTTTTGTTTAAATTTTTTATTTTCTGAGACTAGATATTCAATTAAATAAATCAAAATATTTTTTTAAATAAAATTTTTTATTGAATTGATTTGATCTAAAACCAAACCAAGACTTTAAAATTTAAAAAATAAAAGATACAAACAAAAATATTTTTCCAAAATGGTATGACCTATTTTTTATTAATCCTTTATCATCTTATTGATGATGATATATCGAAATTTAAATCCATGTTTAATCAATATTAGGTTTCAGAATGATTAGTCTGTAGTGATCAATTTAAAATTTCAAATAAATGTTTTTTTTAATCTTATTCGGACTATTCATATTAGAGTATTAAAAAATTAAGAATTTTGATTTTGATTCATAATCTCTAAAACATGTTTTGCAGATGAAAATAAATTTTAATATATTTTAATATATTTTTGGTTTTAATTAAATATTTAAATATGTAAAAAAAAAATTTGGTTTTACCATATATACAGTGTAATTTTTATCATTGGAATTAACCATTTTCCCATAAAATTACGAAAAAATGGTCATTAATTCCATCGCATTTTAAGAAAATTTTATTGTTAATTTTTAAAAAACATTTAACCACATTTCATGATATTTATTAGCTATTTGTAGTTTTAGAGATTGAATCAAAATTATTAATAGATTCATTTAATAAAATTTAAATTACTTATTAGAAGAGCATATTTCAATAATATTTAATCATAGGATAATTCAGGAAATTAAATAGAATTTAGCAAGGTTTTCAAAATTTTAAATTTTAATTAGTCTAAACGTTTATTTTTTTAATTATTTTTATTCAAAATATGCAGTTGCTTTTCAATTCTTCTTCATTTATAAAATTAAAAAATTAATTAGTTTAAATTGTATCGTTAATAACGATTTCCTCGTGCATGACTCTCGCGACTGGATTTAAAAACATTTTTAGATTTCAAGATTTCGAGATTGATTGCTAAGTAATTGAGGAAAAGTAACGATTTCATGCTTAGAAAGTAAATATTAGACCTTTTGTTCAACATCACGAAAATTTTAAATTAAGAAAATAATACTATAACATTTTTAATAAAATAATCAATTAACAATTTTCAATTATTTAAGCTTAAAAGACTAAATTGAAAAGCTTTTCGTGTCTAAGTAATTTTTATTTATTACGAATAAATAATTTTATTCATTTTTATGAAAGATCTCAAATTATCATCGAAAAAATTTTATATTTTTGATTTCAAAATTGGCATCGTTACCCTATTTTATTTTACATTTCTTATATCTTGGAAAATTATGCTAAAAAAATTCGGATTTAAAAATTATCTGATATGTCATTAATTGTAAGCAAATTGAATTTATTTTTAAGTGATAGAAAGTAATAACAAGATAAAATTGTTATTGGAAGAAAGTAAATCATTTTGAATCATTTTAGATTTTCGAGCAAACAATACAAAAATGTCATATAACTTATTGATATTTTAAGAAAACGCAATTTTTAAGATATACTTATTTTTTGTTAAAGTAAATTAAAAATAATATTTAGTTACATAAAAGATCTAAATATTTAGATATATTTTATCCTATCTCCTAATCAATCTTTTATTTTTCTTTGATTTAGTTTGGTTATATAATTCTTTATAGTAGAAAATCAAATTTTGTTTTTTTATTATATTACCTTTACAATGATTTAAATGACAATTTAATTTAAAATAATTTTGACTTGATTTCGTTTTTAATTTTAAAAAATATGGATACTGAGTAGTTGTTCTTTTTTCAGGGTAGAATAAAACCCATTCAAAGATCAATTTTAACCTACTTGAAAAATTCAGTATCCTATGTCTTTTATTTATTCATATTTATAAATATGAAGGAAAAACGAGATTGGTTCAGAATGGAGCTTAGTCAATCCTTTAATCCTGATACTTGAAAAACAAACTAAAATAAAATTAATCAGAAAGAAAAAGAAAAAGTTTAATTTTTGTTAACTTAAATATTAAATATTTTAAAAAGTGATGAGGCAAATTTACATATTTTGTTTGTTTTTAAATTTGGATAATGAATTGAGAAATAAAAGAATATCCAAAATGTTTATTATATGTTTAGGAATTAGAATTCAAAACTCGGATTAAGTGTTTTTGTTGAAAATTGCTATAAATATCAATAGCAATATCCTTTATGTTTTCTATTAAATTTTAATTAAATAGAAGTCTGAGAACATATATTTAGCTATATTACAATAATAGAGCGAAAATTCTTTTAAAATTATTAAAATTAGTCTTGATAAGGAAATAGTCCTAAAAATTATTTCTCGTATTGATTAGATATATATTTAAATGACTAATGTAAAATTACATTGATTCCTTTGCTTCAGAGCCTCTAAAGAGAATTTATAAAAGAATTTAATTATTCTCCTTAATATAATATTTTAACTTAAAACAAAAAAAAATGAATAAATTTAAATTAGTTCATTTTTAAAATATGATAAAACCTTAAGATAAGATTTTTTAAAAGTTTTAAGTTTTTTCACTTAACATTTAAAATGATCTTTTCAATATTTGAAGATAACCTAGAGACGATCAATTAAATAAAAAATATTTTTCAAGGAGTTATGATTTTGAGATATTAAGGTTGTAACTTTTGTTCAAACAGTTTATTAAATCGATAGTAAAAATATTTCAAAATTGCAACTTTGTAATGATTTTATTCTTTTATTTTATTATTTAAAAAAAAATTATTGAAGCTTGAATGTTTTTTGAGGAAAAAAATTTGTACTTAATTCTTAAATGAAGTGATTATCGTCTACTGTACTTTTTTAAAATAATTGAATTTATTTTTTAATGGCTGATTAATAAGTAATCAATTTAAAAATCAAAAAAAAATGAGAATTTCTCTTAAAATTTTCACAATTTAGGCCAATTTTCTAAAAGGATTATTTTGAATAATTAATAGGAAAAGACGAATTTTAATTTTTTAGATTAGATATATTTCAAGGGATTTAGCAATTTTCTAAAATTAGTTTTTATTCTTGATTGTTATAAATATAATTTAGATATCAAAAAATTTCAAAAATTTCCTGCCAAAATTATTTTGCGTCGATTTATAATTTTCATTTAATTTTTATTTTAAACTGAAAAGACAGAAAAATTCAAATGACCAAGCAGAATTTGTTGAGTCTAGCAAATTCATTAAATAAATGTAAGTAAAAAAGCTCACTAGCATTACTTTCCAATTTTTTTTAAAACTATTCCTACTTTTTCCAAATTTAAAATTTTTAAACCAACAAATAGTCATTAAAAAAATCAACTTTTTTTCTAATTTTTTAAAGTAAACAATTTTGAATCACACTTTGAGGCAAACAGTATTGGGATGCTTTTTTTTCGAAGCTAAAAAAATTTGGATAAATTATTAAAAAATAAAACTGTGCTGCTAAGAAATTTAGAAATAAATAAAATAAGAGGTAATCATATTTACGAATAGAGATATTAAAATCGGATTATTTTGGTGACTAATTGGTCATTATCACCATCAAAAAAGCCCCAAAAATCCTTGAGAATATTGAATTTGTTCAAAGATAAGTTTGGGTAATAAGCACAATACCGTAATGTGAGGTTTGTGGTTTAATGAAAAATTTTGAAAAAAGGTTCTAAAGATCATAAAAGCAAAATTCATTGGAATTTTGAATAATTTTTCTTAATTTCGTCTTCATCACTTATTTTCGGAAACATTTATTTCATAATGAATATTTGTTTTGTTGATTAATAATTCAATATATCTTATTAATAAACTAAAAGAGTCGTTAAGTTCTTTAGAATATAAAAAAATGTTAATGTATAACGGATATTTCATCTTTAGTCTATAATTGAATTGAATTGTCACATAAGTACTCAATTCGATCATTTTACAAAAATGTTGTTGCAAGATTGTTTTTTAAATTTACATTTTAAAATTCGACAAAATTTTCGAAGCAATGTTTATTTCTCTCTCTAATTTTTCGTTTTTAATTCTAAAATTTTAAATTTTAATTTCTTTTATTTTACTTAATAAGCTAGTCTACAAACCAAGTGAAACCAATGCTCGCAATTCTAAATTTAACATATATACCTTTAATTTAATTATGAAATTATTGAAAAATTTTAACAATTGTAAAAAAATTTTAATCTTAAAGCAATAAAATTTAAATCAAGAGCTGTTTAGCTTTCATATTATAGTTCTATCTCGTTTTAAATTGTGATACTAGTGTTATGTGTTGAGTAAGTTAAGCTAAATTACTCACAGATAAAACAAATAAAAAAAAAAGTAACACTCCACTCGAAATACTCAATTCTTATGAATATCATAAACTTTGAATTCGAAGCATTTCTTATCGAGTGACTAATATGTTGATATGTGGGTTTGAAATCAATTAAATTTAATTTTAAAAATTATCATGAATTAAGCCTAAAAGAGTGTCTTGGAAACAACAACGCTAAATAATTGTTGTTTATGATTTTAC
>QEOQ01000204.1:390564-404829 GCA_010279815.1 Brachionus plicatilis
TGCTTCATATTTTTCAAGCACTCGAGCGAAGCGCAAACCGCCGTCGACTCTCTAAACGAAAAGCCGTTCAACAACAGTCTGGCTGTTCTAAAGTGTCAAAAAATCGATTTCTCCACCTATTTGTCGCAGCATTCACAGCAGAACGTGTCGCAGCACACGCTAGTCCAATCGCTGAACCAAGAGCAAGAGCTGGACGAGTACTGTGCGAAGGCGACGCGCACCCTCTACATCGGCAACCTTGACCGCGACGTCAAACATTCGGATTTGCGACAAAAATTGGACAAAAAATACGGCGACATCATCGAAATCGAGATCAAAAAGGACGTGAAAAAGGCGGCGGCGGCGGCGTCGTGCACAGGAACGGGAACGGGGGCGGCGGCGTCGTCGTCGTCGGCCACGTGCTCGCTGGCGTCCTCGTCGGCGCTGGCCAGCAGCCCGTACGCCTTCATCCAATTCAGCGACATAAAGAGCGTGATCAAGGCGATGCGCTGCATGAACGGCAAGTGCATCAACCAAAATTTGATCAAGCTCGGCTTCGGCAAGTCCAAGCCGACCAAAACACTGTGGCTCGACGGCATATCCGACCAGCTCAAAGAGTCGCATCTAAAAGAGTTTTTTCGCGCGCACTGCGACAACGCCGTCGAGCAAATACTCATCGACCGCAACAAGTGTCAAGCGCTCGTCTACTTTAGCGTGGTCGAGGACGCCAAAAATTGCGCCGAGCGCATACGCGCCAAACGATTCTATGACAAAAAAATAATGGTCGACTTTGCCAGCAAAGAGTTCATATCGTCTCGATTCGAGCACCTGCTCGATCCCAAGCACCATTTGTTCACCAATCACAATCGGCTGAAGCCGGCCGACACGAAGAGCAAGCGAGCGCGTTCGCCCCGCTCCAACTCGCTCAACGACTCGCGCTCCTCGTCCTCGTCGTCGTCCAGCTCGACGTCCAGCTCCGCCTCCACTGAAGCCACGCCAAACACCACCCGGTCCGAATCGGTCGACTCGGCCGCCATCAAAATTGACGACGACGACAAAAAGCGACACTACTACGACGACCAGTATCCCATCGACGACTTGTCACACGTGCTCAATTCAAACAGTCAAAAGTACAAGTTTTACGCGCCCTCCTCCTCCTCCCGCAACCAGCACTCGCCCTCCGACCTGTCTCACTTGCTCAACGGCTCGCCCGGCCACTATCGCCGCTACTTCAACGAGTCCACCGCCTACCACCATCATCATCGACACTACTACGACGACCGTCTTTACAGACAAAAGTACTACGGCTACCATGTAGACAAGAGCTCCAGCTCGACCAGTCTCAATCCGAGCGCTTATTCGAAGAGCAACAAAGAGGTGGCGCGCACCACTCGCCACAAGTCCAAGGCCGACAAAAAACAGAAAATTAAGAAGATGAAGAAGAAAAAGGCCAAGAATGGCAAGGTGTCGTCGTCGTCGTCGCGGTCCTCATTGGAGGGCGCCAAAAAAAAACTCTCAAGGTCAAGGTCAAGGTCGGCGTCGAGCGGCTCATCCTCCTCGTCCATATCGTCGGTGTCGAATGCGTCGTCGTCGTCGAAAAAAACGGCCAAAAAAAAATGCGATCGTGACGACATCAATCCGCAGCCCATGGACGTGGAGACGCCCGACGAATCGGACAAAGTGCGCACATCGTCTCAGTCGAACACGCCGCACGTCCATGCCAACACGGCCAAAGCACACTCGCTTCTCATTCCGCTCGAAAGCAATGTAACGGCCGTGTGCAAGGACCCGCGCTGCAAAGGCACCGATTCGCACTCGGCTTACATTGAGGCGCTTCAGTTCGGACACGAAATCGAAATTCCCAAATTTGCTCTCAAAAAAAACAGGAAAAATGGCACCGAATCGACCAAAAAAGAGAAAGTGTTGAGCGAGAGTGTTGAGGAAACGAACACTGAGACAAAAATTGTGTCACCATCAACTGTCGATATGCTCGATAGACGCTCGCTCGAAGAACGCATCAAAATGCTCGACGAAATGATGGAACAACAAAAGTCAAAGCAACAAATATCAAACGATCTTTCGTCGACTACTGGTTCGTTGATTCACAAGTTTAGCTCATTGCAGAGTGCTACGCCTGCTGTGCTAAAACAACCGGTCAGAAAATTGTCAAAATTGTTCGATGCCGACCAACAGCGTCTCAATCAATCGTCAACTTTTTTGAGTCAAAAATTGGCCAATAGTCCCTATTTTGCCAAAGCAGAGACCATTGGTGTTAATTTGGCCCCGGCCGGAGTTGCCGTATACGACCACATTAAGCCGCTCATTTGCCAAGTAAACAAGTCCCCCAAATTGGTCTTGCCCAACGCCAATCAAATAGTGGCACACAATTGTCCAAGTCCGTCGACCCCCACCTCCGTTCAGATTGCTGAAAAACTGGGTCTCAAAATAAAGGGATGTTCGTCTATGCTCAACTTCGGCACCGATTTACCCACTGTGTCAGCAATTGCGTCTACTTCGTCGTCAAATGTCAGTTCGTCGTTCATTGTGACTCCTAGTAGTCCGCCACTCAAGATCAAAGATATTAAAAGTGAACCTGTCCAAGAAGGTCTAAATCAAAAATTAAATGAGACTAAATCTGCACCTGTAAGATCTGAATTTGCTGATGAGAAAAAAATGCTGATACAACAAGTTAAAATTGAGCCAGAATGCGACACCAAAACACACACAAAAATAGATGCTAATTCAATGCCGAAAAGTGTTGCTAAGACTGATTGTCAGTCAGCGTCCCATGCACTCTCTAAATCCGAAGCTATTTCGGACAGGATTAAGTCAATTAATGAGTCTAAAATTGAAGTTAAAACAGAAATTAAAATTGAACAAAATACTGAGCACAATGTTCAGATAAAAGATGAAAAAATTTCCGATTTGAAAAATTACAATTCCAAAATTGATGCTTCAAAAAACAAAACTAAAATAGATGTCAATAATGAGACCAAGAATAAAATGGAAATTGGTGCACAATCAAAAGTACAATCCAGCACAGATGAAGCTAAAATTCAAGCTAAACTAGAATCTGAATCTAAGACTCTGTCAAAGACAAATTTAAATGTTGATTCCAAGACCCAGAGTAAAGCAGAAAATGAGTCCAAATGTCAGACTAAGACAAATTTGAATGCTGAACCCAAGACCCAGAGTAAAGCAGAAAATGAGTCCAAATGTCAGACTAAGACAAATTTGAATGCTGAACAAAAGACCCAGAGTAAAGCAGAAAATGAGTCAAAATGTCAGACTAAGGCAAATTCAAATGATGTATCCAAGACTCAGATTAAGACAGAAAATGAATCCAAATGTCAGACCAAGATAAATTCAAATGATGTATCCAAGACCCAGAGTAAAGCAGAAAATGAGTCCAAATGTCAGACTAAGACAAATTTGAATGCTGAACCCAAGACCCAAAATAAAGCAGAAAATGAGTCAAAATGTCAGACTAAGGCAAATTCAAATGATGTATCCAAGACTCAGATTAAGACAGAAAATGAATCCAAATGTCAGACCAAGATAAATTCAAATGATGTATCCAAGACCCAGAGTAAAGCAGAAAATGAGTCAAAGATTCCGATTAAGACAAATTTGAATGCTGATTCCAAAACACATAGTAAAGGAGACAATGAGTCGAAATATGAGTCTAATTCAGATTTGACATTAGAAGCAAAGAAACAGTGTAAAACATCAGTTCATAGTGAATCTAAGACCCAAAACAAGTCCGATGCACATTCGGAATTAAGAACTAAATCAGAAGGAACTTCACAGGTACCGAGGGCCCAATCGAAGACTGATGTCCATTCAGAGTCAAAAAATCATGCTAAATGTGAAACAACAGAGAGCAAACATAACGAAAAGCCAAAAAATTTAAGCTCCAAGTCTTTGATTAAAAGACCTGAAATAAAATCATTGAATTGTGTCAAAAATTCACTCAAAGACAAGGAAATAAAATCGCCCCTAAAAAGTTCCACCAGTGACAAAACAACAATCAAAAGTGGTGATAAAGTGAACACCAACAAGTCTGTTAGCAAGCCAATACAGTCTGTCAAAAAAGTGGTCAGTGCTGTTAAAAAAGAGATAAAAACAGAGGCCAAAGTGGCAGTTAAATCAGAGACCAAAAATGTGCACAAAATTGATGCTAAAATTGACGATCAAAAAAAAAAAGAGACCAGCAAAAAAAACACTGATCTAAACGACTTGTACGACTCGGAGGAGTCCGATACGCAAAGCAAATCAAAAAGTAAGGACAAACATGACAAAAAATCGCTTCTGTTCAAAAAAAAAATTGATTCCAATGACAAAAAGTCGTTTATTAAAAAAAACATAAACGATGTGAAGACAAAAGCGAACAAGGTGAATGTCAAAAAGGCCAAGGAAGAGACTAGGTCAAAATGTGACAGTTCGTCGAATGACTCGTCCGAGTCGTCGAGCGAGTCGGACTCGAGCGATTCGAGTGGCGAGTCCAGTGAATCGGAAGATAGGCAGCAAAAAATCAAGGCCCATCGAAGCGACAAGAAAAAATTGTCCAAAAAAGAGAAAAGACTAATTTTGAAAAAAAAATTGCATCACAGCGACTCGTCCGAGAATGGCGAGCACACACGAAAAATAAAGAAAAAAAAGAGCTCGTCGGGAATAAACCGCGAGTTGGCATTTTTAATCGAGAACAAGGACGCTCTGGTCTACAGTGGTTCGCTGTATGATCGAGTCAAGGCTAGACCACGACAATCTGACACCAAAAAGAAAAAGCGCAAGAACAAAAAATCGCGCAAAATTGTTGTTCAAAGTGACCATGACGATTCGAGTAAAGCGGAATCGTCGGAGAGCGAGTCAAGTGAGTCAAGTTCGTCCAGCTGCGAATCGGACACAAAATCAAAATCAAAAAATCGCATTCAATCGTCCGATTCGGACAGTGCGACCAAAAAATGCGAAATCAGCCGCAAAAGACACAAGAGCACTGACTCTTTATTCGACTCGGAGGAAACTGTTGACTCCAAAAAGGATCAAATCAAGTCTACAGTAAAGCCAAATCATAATAGTTTGATAAAAAGGTGCAGGACCGATTCGACAACGTCCTCTACTTCGTCAACAAGAACCATGGGCCACGAGCTGAGCGCTAAAAAGCGCAAATTGCCCGACGAAGAAACTGCCGAAACAAATCCGTGCAAAACACCCAAAAGCTCGGTCAGCAGCATCAAGAGTCTAGTTAAAAGTGAATGTGTAAAATCTGTCAAGACTAATTTAGAGTTAAAAATGAAAAAGGCACCAACAGTGGCCAAAGCTGAGATCAAAAACGAGACCAAAAATGAATTGAAACCAAAGGTCGAAGTTAAAAAAGAGATCAAAAAAGAAGCCAGTGTTAGACCAGTGTCGAGCAGCATTCCAAAATTAAACAAAATTAAGACCGAGATAAAAAGTGAAAAAATTGAGCCTAAAAAATCGAGTGTGATCAAAAAAGAAGTGAAAAAATCCACTTTGAACTCGGACAAAAGCCAGAACACTAAAGAAACCAAAATTAGGGACTCGGATAGTGTTAAGACTAGTCTTAGCTCGGGAAGTAACAGCAGTATTGGTCATTGCATGGACGAAGAGTCTTTAACTTTAACCACAATGATCAAACACTCTGAAACTGTGTGTCAACAAAATGTGGAAAAAAATGAGCATTTGGAGGAAAAAGTGGTTCGAGTTGAAGAAAAAAGTGCAGCTAATGAAGCAATCACCAGTGAAGTTAAAACGTTGGAGACCATAAATGAAGCTAAAGAATTGGAGACTGTGGATGAAATTAAACCATTGCAGACCATAAGTGAAGTCAAAGAGATGGAGACCATAAGTGAAGTCAAAGAGATGGAAACCATAAGTGAAGGGAAGGAGACTATAAGTGAAGTGAAAGAGATGGAGACCACAAGTGAGGCTAAAGAGATGGAGACTATAAGTGATGCTAAAGAATTGGAGACTGTGGATGAAATTAAACCATTGCAGACCACAAGTGAGGCTAAAGAGATGGAGACCATAAGTGAGGCTAAAGAGATGGAGACCATAAGTGAGGCTAAAGAGATGGAGACCACAAGTGAAATGAAAGAGATGGAGACCACAAGTGAAATGAAAGAGATAGAGACCACAAGTGAAATGAAAGAGATAGAGACCACATGTGAGGCTAAAGAGATGGAGACTATAAGTGAAGTCAAAGAGAAGGAGACCACAAGTGAGGCTAAAGAGATGGAGATTATAAGTGAAGTGAAAGAGATGGAGACTGTGGATAGCATTGAACCACTAGCCAATATTGATGAATTGAATCAATCGGAGAATATAGAAGAAATTAAACCATCACAGAGTATTGGTGAAACTATTCAATTGGAGACTATGTATGACGTTAGACCATTGAAAGCTGTATGTGAAGAAAACGAAGAGGGGAATAATAGAAGTGGAGAAAAGCTAGAAGATAATGACTTTGAAATGAATGACAAAAATGAAATGGAAGTAAAAGATGACAGTCAAGAGAAGAGTGAAGAAAAACAAGTGGAAATTAATTGTGAAGCAAGAACTGAACCAAAGCAGAGTGAACCAGATGATCCAGTGATGAAAGAAGAGGAAGAAGAAAAAAAGACCGAAGAGCCTAAAGAAGAGCTGATGGAAACAGAAAATTTTTCTCAAGAAGAAATAAGTGAACAGACACAGCCGAATGAAATTTCGCCTATGAAAATTGAAAAAAAAGAACATTCTTATGTGGACACTACAGATCACGTATGCTCAAGTCCTAAGCCACAATGTGTAGCCGAATCGGTTGCTTTAGAAGAGATAAATACTTTTAAAAATGAACCTGAACCACCTGCTGAACCAGCGTCATCGGAGCCAATCGCTGAGTCTTCTTTAGACTCAACACAGGACTATTCAAGTGAAACAATTGAAATGGACGAAACGCATGCACACACTACAGTAGAAAGCCAAAATGTTGAAGATGATGCGGCTCAAATGATAAATCAGCACATTGATCACTATGAGTCCAAAAATGAGGAAGATTTGCTTAAAATAGAGCCAAGCTTAGCCTTTCTAAAACAAGAAGTGGCACAAAATGAGCCAATGCTGCAAATAAAAGAACAACATCAGCCAGAAATGGATTATAAAAAAGAAAATTTGACAAAAAATGACATGGATATTGGTCTAAATCAAACTGGCATGTTGTTACCAACAGTGTCGCCGAACACAATTCAATTTAATCCGACACAAATGGACCTTAATTCGGCCATGTCGTTGACAGCTAGTTTGAACAATTTGACCGAAAGCAAACAGCAAGAAGAGACTAGCCAAGAAAAATTTAATGAAGAGGCAGTCCAAGAACCAGCGAGCGCACACAACACCAAAAATTCAGCTCCGAAGAGTTCGTCATCAAAAATGGACATGCTGTTAGAGGCAATAATGGTGGATCAACCTAAGGTCGAGACGGAAAAAAAAGCCGAAAAAAATCATCACCACCATCACCGTCACCATCATAATCACAATCATCACAAACATCACAAACCGGATGATAAACAAGATAAAACCGAAAAACAAGCAAATCCAGCCACCGAATCGACGATCAACTTTGGCAATTATGTACCACCAAATTTCGGCTCGTTTATGGGCTCGCCATCGACACCACAAAAAAATTCGTTCACCTACAGCATGCCGTTCATTTTAGGCAATACGCCCGCAAAGACCAAGGAAGAACCACAGCAGCCAACCACACCACAAAGCTCTTTCTCAATTCAATCACATTTGAAACGAAATTCTCCACCTGCCGCTCAAACTCGTCCATTTGTTCAGCCTACTGTTCCAAATTTAAACTCATTGGACAATTGGCAAGCGGCATACACCAAATATCCTTTAACATTTTTGGCACCTCCGCCACAATACCAGCAGCAACAGCAGCAACAACAACAACAACAACAACAGCAGCCACAGCAAACAAACAAGGCAAAGCAATCGCCTTCTCCATCTCCATCGCCCAAAGTCACCACTCCAAAACCTTTGCCGACAACGCCAATTTCAGCCTCCGAAACAAACATCTTTCCTGGCTATGAATACTTGGACAAAATGCATCTATTGCTTCCAGCAGCTGCGGCCCAGATTCCTTTCAATCCGCTGGCAACTGCGCCCATCAATCCGAGACCGGTAAGCTCACAGCAGTCTCTTAAGCCACCGATCCAGAACATGTCCGTGACTTCTACTACACCGAAGCCGGCTAGTGTCAAACCGGGCAAAAAACAAATAGCTAAAGAGTACGAACAGCAGCAGCAGCAGCAGCAATTACAGCAACAGCAAACACCTAGTCAAATATTGCCGCCAAACGCTTTGCCACATTTTCCTCCATTTTCCGCAGCTCAAACGGCCGCCAACAATCCCTCATTTTCCAACTACTACTCGCCATTCAATGACCTTCGCTTTCCGCTGCTATTCGCTGCAGCTGCTGCTCACAACCAATTTCCGGACTTGACCAACACTCAGCCCAATCAGCCACCAGCTCAAAATTCTACAAATCAGCCCAACTTCAAGCCAAACATGGACTACATGAGTCAAATGATGATGTCAAGTTTTCCAAATGTTTACGGCGACAATCGGCAGTCGAACCAGCTTTGCAATTTTTTGTCATCTCAATTCAATCAACTCAGCCAGAATGGGTGCTTGAACCAAGAGCAAAAACGAGACGAGTCAAGTCTGTTTACGGGCTACACCGAATTCCAGGACCGAAACAACATCATTTGGTACGGAAGCTTTACGATCAAAAACGACACAGCGTCCATAGGCATGAATTTTGTAGCTGGTAATTTGGACATAGCCAAGAGCTGCTTGGGACAAATGTCTTTGGAAAGCAATAACACGCCACTCAGGATACTGCAACGAATGAGACTTGAACAAAGTCAGCTAGAGGGAGTTCAACGAAAATTGCAGCTTGAAAACGAACACTGCATTCTTATTGCGGTGCCCTACGGAGCCAATGGGCTCGAACAAATGAAGCAGACTAATAATTTGAAAAACGGGTTTATCAATTATTTATTGGAAAAAAAAGCGGCTGGAATTGTTAATGTAAATGTACCCAATGTAAGTTCTTGTTTAACTTTTTATTTTAAGTAGCTAATTTTTGACTAGCTCTGGTCTTTTTTGTTGACAAATTTTTTGAAAAAAAAACACTTTTCAAAAATTTACTTTTATATCTTTTGGAATTTTCCACAAATTTCCATAAGTAAAGTAATGGATTTTTTTATAAAAAAAATTTTTTAGTCAGTTCTCAATTTTTTTTCTTCATTCATTTCGAAAAAAAATTAATGAAGCATCTGCAATACATGTTGCTTTGGGCAATCTCAAAATTTAGTTCAAAAAGTAAAAACGTTGTAATTTTTATCCTAATTGTGAAAAAATGGTTCCTTTAAAGAGTTTAATATTGTACAACCTAATTCTAAGCTCTGCAAAAACTCTACATTTTTTTGTAAAATGCACACCATCAAAAAATTTTTGACTACCGTAAATATTTGTTTTTTAACATCGCATTAAAAGCCCAAGAATTTGGTTTTGGTGCCTCGAAAAAATTGAATTTTTGCAGAGCTTGGAATTAGCTTGTACAAATTTGTGCAATATTGTACAATTTACAGAACCATTATTGCCCAAATAGAAAAAAATTATAACATTTTTACTTTTTGTGCTAAAATTTCACATTACCCTTAAAACTGAATAAATGTGAAAAAGTGAAAAAAAAATTGGAATCATAACTTCATACATATGACTTAATAACAACTCACGGATTTGGTTTTTTGAAATTTTGTACAAGAGAATATTACAAAATGTTAAAAATTCTTATAACTTTTATTCTAAAGTCCAAAAACAAACTCTCTAAGTTAAACATAGTGCAACATTCTTACAACATTGCATTTTTAGAAAAATTCTGGTAAAACTCTGCAAATTTAGCATGATTTAAAATTTGATAAATTTGGCTGTAATGCATTTCGCAAAATCCTGGCAGATTTTAACTATTAATATTAATATGGTACGCTGCACTATGTTTCATTTACAGAACTTGTTAAAAACCTTTAGAAAAAATAATAAGTAATAATAAGTAATAAGCTTTTTTAAATTCTTATCTATCTTATCTTTTTTTTTAATTTTGAACCAAATTTGCCATTACTTTATTTTTTATATAATATTCAAGAAAAGACTAAAACGAAAATTTGTTCTAACCAAATCATTATTAAAATGATATTTTTGCTGTGAAATAATAAATAAAATTGTTGATAGCATATCATCTAACAAGATTACACTTTTGTTTTAACAAAAAATTTTCCTCACTTTTTTCATAATAAAAAAATGTTTAATTGCTAAAAAAATTTGTACTATAAATTACAATTTACAATTTAAAACTTAATTTAAAAATAAATATTTTATTTGGTAAAAATGTTCGGGGTCTAAAATATACAATTTAAATCAATTTTTCATAAATTATTAGAAATTATTAAAAAAATTAGCTACTAGACATTTATTTGTTAAAAAATAAACGAATAAATTATTTTTCTCATTTAGACATCGTACGTAGTTCATATTTTTCCACCATGTGACTTTACAAACGAAATAATGAGGAAGCGAGCACCGGAGATGAGCAAAAAACTTGGCGATTACACTCACTTGTTCATAGTGATCGCTACTGTGTGAGATAGTCATTAAGCGGATCTCAAGAAAACGGACCTAATCGATTTATAGCCTAAATGTCATTGGTTTTATTAAATAATACATGTTTACTGTGGCGTTTAATTTTAAAGCTTAAACAGCTTTTTTTTTCCTAAAAAAGAAATTAAAGTCTTAATCGTACTTGAGAATTTTAGAAGAAATAAAGTGAAGGGAGATAAAAACAAGATGAATTTTGTAAATAATTTTTTTTGAATAAACACAGATTAAGCAATAGTAAACAACCAGAATTCTTTATTAGATTTATTTGACAAATTCTTTTATGTTCTTAGTCAGTTTTTTTTTATTTCTTAACTAAGTTATTATTCATTGTCGTCTTGGTCAAGACTTGGTTTGAGTATTACATTCTTATGATTATTAATCCTATAAAAACGAAAAAAAAATTAAATATTCAATTATGAATACTTATTGAATATTAATATTGTTATATTTTTCATCGTATTTTCTTTTTCATCGTTTTTTTTGATTGTATTTTTTAAATTTTTGTTTGATTGTAAATTTAAAAATTTGTTCACATAAAGCTAAAATAAAAAAATTAAAATTAATTATTTTTTTTTTAATTTGAAATTTTCATTTTTTTTAAATGAAATACTTGTTAATTTTAATAATAACAAGGTAAATTTGAATATTTATAATTCAAAATCAGGAAATAAAAATTAATTCTGCTCAAATCTTTTGAGAAATTCAGTAAAAAATAACAGAACAAAATGATAAAATATTAAAAAATTTTTTTCTTGAAGGTAAAAAATTAGTATGTGAATACAACATTGTGCATCATACATAGTTTAATCAAATGTTTAGATCTGATCTGCAAAGTCTCTGCAAAATGCACTACGCTCGAATATATTAAACTGTAATTCCTGCTAGATTTGCAGAGGAACTAAGTAAGTTGCACAATGTTGCATTCACGGAACTAATTTTTAACTTTTGGAAAAAAGTAATTCAATTTTTTATCATTTTATACTGAATTTTACAAAACACAGATTTAATAATTCTAAAAAATTTGAATTCCTTTGCAATATCTTAGAAATTTCCTCCTTGCTGTTTTGGCAACAAAAAGATAGGTAAACTTTTTTGATTTATGGGATAATTAAATCGAAATTTATAAAAAGAATTTTGCTTTAAATTTATATTTTAAATTTGCTCATGTATTCTAAAAGATATCGAAAACTTGACATTTAAAAATGTCTTCTAGAATAAATATGAAAAGATGATTTTTTAAACATAAAAATTCTAGAATAAAAATTATTCCATTAATAGCTCTTATTGTTTGAATCTAATATTTTAACTCAATTTAATTGAAATCATTTTAATATAATTTAGATATTTAATTGTTGCATTTTTTCGTGTTTTAATAAAATTTTTCGTCAATTTTTAAAAAAAGCATGAAAATAAGTACGATTTTTCAATTTTTATTTTAAAAAACAATGCAACAAAAAAATTTTTAAGTTAGTTATTCATTTTTTCAGATTAAAAAAATCAAGTTAAATGAGACAAAAAAAACAACTTTTTGAATTTTATAACATTTAGTAAAATCTAATCTTTTATGTATTGATATTTTTATATGTTGGAGTAAAGGTTCTTTTTATAGACTGCAAATTATTTTCTATTTATTTTTTGATTCCATATGAACAATTTAGGTGAGAGAGCTTCGAAATTTTAGCTTAATAATTTTTAATTATATTTAAATTGCATTTTTTTTATAATTTAATAAGTCTTTCTTTATAAAAAATTCAAATGTTTTAGTAAATTTAAAATTTTTAAATAATCTGAACAAACATGGTATTACTCATTAAAAAAATGTTTAAATTAACGAATGCATTAATTTTTAGTTAAATTTTTAAAAATATTTTTCAATCATTTCGATATTTCAAGGTGAATTTTTTGAAAAGGATTAATCACCTTATCAAATGTCAAATATAACTCATACTAACAGCTAAAGCTTTAGCATATTTTAAAATTCTAAATATTCCATTCGCCCTCATTACCCACTTACATAATTATCTTAATAACCATTTATGAATAACTTTTAATATTTCATTTGCAAAGAATTTTTTAATTTTCCCTGCAGTACGCTAAAATAGAAATGCTAACATCTTTTCATTTAAAGATAAAAATTTAAGAAAAATTTATCCTTTTAAGTTATTTTAGTATTTTTAAACAATTCTCTAGACAAAAAAAATGAATTGCATTCACAATCCGTTTGAATTGGCTTATCTTGCTCTCTAGCTTGAATATCCATAAAAGCTAGAGAGCTTTTATGTTCTCTACAAATTTTGAAATTATAAGACACTTCAAAAATTTAATCTTATTTTCTCTTTTTCTCTCAATTTTTTTTTCATATTTTTGCTTCGTGCTTTGTTTCAACGTGTTAATTTTCAAACAATTTTAGATAAAAATAATATTTTCCTTCTAATTTTTTATTTAAGCTTTAGATTTAATTCAATGATGAAATTTCGATTCCGTGAAGAGAATACTCTTGGTAAAAATATTATTTTTTTATTTTTCAGTCCTTCATCCAATTATAATATTCTATAAAAGAACATAGAAGAGTAGAAGCTGAAAAAATTCGCTCCAAATACCCGGATAGAATTCCAGTAATTCTTTTTTCTTTTAATTTAGAAAACTAAGAATTAATAAAAACGATTTAAGGTTATCGTCGAACGTGTCCCAAACTCGCAAATTTCTGAAATCGACAAGCGTAAATTCTTGGTCCCGAATGACATATCAGTTGCTCAGTTTATGTGGATAATCCGCAAGCGAATTCAATTGCCATCTGAGAAGGCGATTTTTTTATTTGTAAAAAAAACTATACCACAATCTTCATCTACTATAGGACAAGTTTACAACAACTTTAAAGATGACGATGGATTTCTTTACATCGCTTACAGTGGTGAAAATACCTTCGGAGCTTTTTAATTCCAGTTTTTGTCTAAATATGTGTTCTTGATCGTTTAAGATTTTTTTATACGCTACAAGTATTTACCTTTTTTTTTATTTACCAAATAAATTATTATTTAAATATTATTAAAAAATTTCATTTTTAATCTAATTTTTAAAAATTAAAAATTAAATGTGTAGTTTAGCTTAACATCAGGAAAATATTTTTATTGATGATTATAATATTTTTGGAAAAATTGTCCTAAGTGTAATACACGAGAAATAGCATTGTCGAACATAAACATAACTTAATTTTTGTTGATATTTAGTTGTATTTACTGTTAAAATGATTTATTCATCTATTAAAGACCTGATTTATGATTTTAATTAATTTCTAAATTTAATAGAGTTAAAAAATCAAATAATAAATTTTATAATAAAAAAGATCATATATACATTTAAATTCTGTTAAAATTTTGATCAGCTACAGTGTGCGAAAAATTTTGATTGACCTGTTGTAAAAATAACAATGAATTAAAAGTATAATTAGTAAAATTTATAAATTATCAAGAAATAATTTATTTTACAGTACAAAACATTATTAATTACGAGTTAAAACAATTTTTTTGCCAATTAAAGAAAATAACAAAAATTCATACA
>QEOQ01000204.1:441927-459989 GCA_010279815.1 Brachionus plicatilis
TAAATTGACATGCAATGGTTTTTTATTCGATTATAGAATTCATGACAAAATAAGATATTTTAAAGGAATCATTATTTCAGCAAAATTAAATTCTTATTAACACAAAGAAAAAGACTTTCAACACAAAAACAACAAAAATTAATTTTAATAAAAAGGGCTTTTAAAACAAAAAAATTGCGTTCGAAAATCAATTTTAAAAGAAAAAAAAGCAAACAGAACAAAATTATTGATTCGGATGAATATTTATACAAAATTTGAGAACCTTTAGTCAGTAATTTAGGTTGTACCTTTTTATTCTTTATATCAAATTTGTCTTTTTTCTTTAATTGTTTAAAAGTTAATAAATGAGAACAATATCCTTGAAAATTTTAAAATATTTTATAGAATTAAGTTAAGCTTTATTACTCCCCCCCCCTAGGATAGATAATTTCTTCTAAAAAATTTTAAATTTTCGTTAAGAGTTTAATAATTTATTTTAAATTGATTATTGTGCTGAGAAAAATTCTTTAGGTGATTAGCGTTTTTCGATTGTTTTGAAGGGTTGTTTTTTGTTTTGAAATGGTAGGCCCATATTTTCAAATTTAAATTTAGTCAAACCTCCTGAATTCGACAAGCATACAGAAAGTAATTTATGTTTGTATTATATTAATAAAAATATCAAAAATCCTGGAAATTTAAAAATTTTGTTCGAAAACTTGAGAATTCTGAAAAAGTGATTTCCATTATATTGAGATGAGCGTGTACTCATATAACTTCATTTGTCCATTTTTCTGTTTTTATAAAATTTTTGTAAAAAATTTTGATTCATGGATTTAAAAAAAGAGAAAATTTTTAGAAATTAAAACTTCAACTTATTTAAAAAAAATCTACTTAATATTTTTATCACCAGACAAGTGCATTACACAAATCACTTGAGTCTAAATTTGATGAATTCAAACAAACTTTGCTTGATGCGGATGAAATGCTCAAAAAATTTAAAGACCGCTTTAAGACAAAATTATTGCAACAATCAGAAGACTTCAAGAAAAATGTGGGCGATTTGATCAATGATTTCCGAACCAAAGGTCCCTTCTCTTCAGATTTAAAACCAGACGAAGCCTTGTCAATGATAGAAGAAATGAAACTAAAATTAGCCAAACTCAAAGAAGAAGAACAAGAGTTAAGACGTGGTCTTGGGATATTCAGAATCGACCATCCGTTTTCCAAAGAAATCCAAAATCTCGAAAAAGACATCGAAGCTTTGGAACAAGTTTGGCTCTTGGCTAAAGCATGGGACGAGAATTACAATGGATGGAAATTAACTATTTTCAAAACTCTTGAAACTAAGGATATGGATGACTATGCGCAATCTGAATTCAAAAAATTGGTCAAAATGTCACGAGACTTACGAGAAAAAAATTGGGAAGTAGTGGACATCACTAAAACTAAAGTGGATAGGTTCAGGCGCACAATGCCACTGGTAAACGACTTACACAATAAATCAATGCGCGACAGACATTGGAATCAGATAAAAGACGAATCTAATAAACAGTTTGATGAAAATGGTGATAGCTTTACTCTCGAAGCTATTATTGATTTACATTTTGAAGAAAACGCTGCTCTTATTAGTGAGGTTTCTGAGGCAGCGTCAAAAGAGTTTGACATCGAAAAGGTAATTTGTCTAATTATGATTATCATTATTAAATATCTTTTAAAGGGTCTAAAAGCAATTAATGAAAAATGGGAAATTACTCTGTTCGAAACAGCGCCTCACAAAGATAAAGGCCATTTTAAAATAAAGTAATTTTTGGCTATAATTTTTTTTTAGTTAAATTTAATGAATCAAGTAGCAAAAGAGTCAACAAGACCCACTTTATAAAATTTAAAACTAAACGAAATAAACACTTTCTCAATTTAAGTGAACAATGTAAGACTCCACTTTAACACTAGAAAGGCCAGGGTTTTTTTTTAAATGAATACAAACTTTTGGAAAAAAATTAAAACTTAAAAATTTTTTTATTCTTCAATTTAAAATTGCATAAAATTTACAATTTTAATGTTTGTGTTTAAAAATTATTATTATTTAATGTAAAAAAAATACATAGAGGCCCGGTTTTGTGAAATTCAATACAAAATGATAAAAAGAACTGAAAAAAATATAAAACAATTGAATAGCTTTTCTAAATGTTTAAACTAAATTTTGTAAATGCAACTTAGTTCAACATAGAAAGCTGCATCAAATATGAAGGTCTGCTAAATTTGCAGAGTTTAGCAGAAATTAAATTTCAACATAATCGATCGTGGTGCATTTTGCAGAGATTTGCACATCTTTAGCAGACTTTTACAGTTGATGTAAATTTGAATGTTGCACCATTCTGCATTCACAGAATTAATTTTAAACTTTTAGAAAAAATTTTATTTAATTTTTTTACACTTTGTTCTGTTCTTTTGTACTGAACTTCACAAAGCCTAAAGTGGGTTTAAAAAATCCACTAACATTTCGGCTTTTACAGCCCAAGTATAAGCCCAAAAAAATTTGGCCTTTCTAGTCCTTTATACAGCAGGATCACATGAGTAAACTTCTTCAACCCAATAATCCGGCTAATTAGCAACCTCTATCTTATGTCAAGTTCACTTAGCATACTGTTCAGAATAAGAATGTTGTCCAGAATGTGTCCAAAGATTGACTGGCAATTTTGTTTGAATAAAATTCCAATAAGATAAGGAAACTATTAGTTTAGAACCAAGACCATGCAAAGAATAAAAAATTTTTTCAACTTTATTCCATTTCTCTTCCATAAACTCTGAGATAAATGAGTTGCTACCAGATAGAAGACTCAAATATTCAAAGCCATCAAAATTGGACAATTAAACATCATTTATATAAAATTTTCTTGCCGTTTCTCTCCAGAATTGTTTATTGATAGCTTGATTATTTTGTGTGATTGATGATTAATAGTTTGATCAGTGTTTTGTGAACCGTTTGAAACATCATTTACAAGATCTTTACTCTGAAAAGTTGGATTAACCTGCCTCTTTTGAATTTGGATTCAATGTTAAAATCTAGACTTGGAAACTGACGTTCGTGTATTCCCGAAGCCAAAAATCTCTCTGATTTTGGTGTTTTTTTCCATGGCTTTTCACCTTATTTTAGTACTAAAAAGTTTTTCTATTCAACTCACTTTTTTGATACCAAAAAATTAAATTTTCTATTAACACATTAATTTACAACTTAATATTGTTTTGCCACTTGATTCATTAAATTACTATTTAGATTAAATAAAAGACTTAAAGATTTTATTTATCAAAAAAAATATTGAAAAAAAATTAATTTCTTTAAGATCTACTGAAGATGTGATGAAAGCCGTAGAGGATGATCAAGTCATGCTCTCTACGTACAAAGCATCGCGATTTGTCAAGCCATTTATCCGTGAAGTAGACAAATGGGAACGGGACATATCCCGAATACTTGAAGTTACCGAGGCCTTGCTTACTGTTCAGCGACAATGGCTCTATTTAGAAAATATATTCGCTGGCGAAGATATCCGAACACAATTGTCTAAAGAAACAGTCGAATTCGAATACTTGAACAACTCATGGAAAACTATCATGACTCGTATAAATAAAGATCCCAATGCGTACAGATCTACCCATTTTGAAGGCCTTGACAAACAGCTTACTGAAATGAATGCCAAATTGGAAGGAATTCAAAAATCTTTGGACGAATACTTGGAAACCAAAAAAGTCATCTTTCCAAGATTTTATTTCATTTCTAATGACCAATTGCTGGAAATTCTTGGCCAATCTAAAAATCCGCCTGCTGTTCAAAAGCATTTCAAAAATCTATTTGACAATATTAAATCTTTAAAGCTACAAAAAGCCACCATGGGCTCTAAGACCGAAGCACTGAGCATGTTCTCTCAGGATGGCGAAGAAGTGCCGTTTACTGGCGCGTTGCCTCTCGAGGGTCCAGTTGAATCCTGGCTTTGCGATGTAGAGGGCACTATGAGAAGCACTTTGAAAGACCTATTGAGGCAATGTAAGGCTGCGCTGAAAAAAAATTTAAGCAAGAGAGATAAATGGTTGAAAGAGTGGCCTGGTCAATTGTGTATCACAGCAAGTCAAATGCAGTGGACGGCTGATTGTACCCGAGCATTGCAGCAAGTAAAAGCCAGAGGTGACAAAAAACCTCTTAAAAGTCTCAAAAAAAAGCAGACACATATGTTAAACAAGTTTTCAGAAATTATTCGCGGCAACCTAACAAAAATGCTGCGATCAAAAATAGTGGCTTTGGTTACTATTGAAATTCATGCTAGAGATGTCATCGAAAAATTGGCTAAGTCTAATTGTAATGACATTAATGGGTTTGAATGGCTCATGCAACTTAGAGTCTACTGGGACAGAGAACAAGATGACTGTTTTGTAAAGCAGACAACTACAGAATTTCGATATGGCTATGAATATATTGGAAACTCAGGACGTCTTGTCATTACTCCATTAACAGATCGATGCTACATGACATTGACTACAGCTCTTCAAAATTGCAGAGGTGGATCGCCCAAAGGTCCTGCCGGTACTGGAAAAACCGAAACAGTTAAAGATTTAGGAAAATCACTTGCCGTTTGGGTCATTGTTATTAACTGTTCCGAAGGTCTTGACTATCAATCAATGGGCAGATATTTCTCTGGATTGGCTCAAGTAAATTCAAATTTAAATTTTTTTATTTTTTTATTTTAATATTATTTTGGTTTTAGTCAAGAAAAAAATTTTGATACCTTTTTAGAAGGATCCACTTGAAATTGTTGAAATTATAATACGATTTATTTTTATCAATTTATCTAACTTTGACTTTTAAAATTTTTTAGGAATTATTGATGTTTGATTTCTACAATTAAAAATGTTATTTACCGTAATTATTTGTATTTTTTCGCCGTACTTAAAGCTAAAGAATTTTGTTTTCGTGCCTTAAAAAAATCAATTTTTGACTGTAAACAAAATGATAAAAACAAAATTGAAAATTTCGGAATTTATTTGGCTCCCGGGATTATATTTTGTCGTCTTTAAGCCTTAAAAATTCTATTTTTTTGAGGAACCAAAATTAAGTTATTGAGCTCTTAGTGCGGCGTTAAAAAACAAATATTTACCGTAATTTATTTTTTATTATTTATTAGGATCATTCGCTCTATTCAAAATTCATTAATGTGTTGAAAATACTTTCTTCCATAAAGAAAATATAGACTTATCTTTAAGGCTGATGTTTGAATCATATATTCACATAAAAATTTATACAGATTTAATTATTTCTATTTTCGGTAATAATTATTCAATTCTATTTACTGGTCAAATGACTATTCTATTAGAAAGAAAAAACTTTTCTTAAAATTAATTTAGCATGTAAACACTGTGAGTAATAAAAAAATTTTAATTAAAAACGTTTAATCTGATACAAAGAATTCAACTAAAGATCATTAAAATTGATTATACAATATTATAGAATTTCTAAACATTGTTAAGGCAAGAAATTTTGAGATACTTGAATAAAAATCTCGACATTACTTTAACTTCTTGACGAAAAAATCAAAAAAATAGAAAATCCTCTAACTTTGATTCATTCTTTAGATTATTTTTTTAATACTAGTCTGGTCTAGTGCTTTTGATCTTTAATTTGTTTATTGTAGTTTATTATATTTTTCCTATTTAAGTAAAATTAAGTCAGATTTAAATTTTTTTTAAAAAAATGGAAATTTGAAAATTATTTGAAAATTTCTTAAAAATATATTTTAATTTTAATCTTTTGATCACCAAGCTTACTCATATTAAGCTAATTTTATTAGGATCTAGTAAATATTTTTCGATTCAGCTAATTAAAGTAGATTTCTTATTTTAAAACTTAAGAGATTTAATTTGTATTTTAAGATTTTAGCTAAAATAATATCAAATTAAAAAAAAACAAATCTTTATAATTTTATGTAACTTTTTTAATTATTATCGTTAGACTGGTGCATGGGGTTGTTTTGACGAATTCAATCGTATAAATATCGAAGTGTTGTCAGTAGTAGCTCAGCAAATTTTGTCCATAATAGAAGCTTTACAGAGCAAAGCAGACAGAGTAATTATCGAAAAGAACGAGGTTAATTTGATAAGATCATGTGGTATATTCATAACAATGAATCCAGGCTATGCAGGCCGAACCGAATTGCCGGACAATTTGAAGTCAATGTTCCGTCCAATATCTATGGTTGTACCGGACTCGAATTACATCGCTGAGATTTTACTTTTCGGTGAAGGTTTCACCAATACTCGACTCTTGGCCAAGAAAGTTTACACTTTGTACCAATTGTCCACTCAGCAATTATCCAAACAAGATCACTATGACTTTGGTCTAAGAGGCTTGACCAGCGTTTTGAGACATGCTGGACGAAAGAAGCGTGCAAATCCTACCATGAGTGATGAGGAAATTCTCCTTTTGGCCATGAAAGACATGAACATACCTAAAATGACCGCTGTTGATTTGCCACTTTTCAATGCAATTGTGTCTGATTTGTTTCCTGGTGTCGAGGCTCCCGCCATTGATTACTCCAGATTCAAAAAAGCCATCCAAGAAGAGCTTATTGAGACCAATCTTCAGGTTAATTTCAATGCCATAAACAAAATTATACAATTGTTTGAGACAAAAAATTCACGTCACTCAGTCATGCTGGTCGGAAAGACTCAATCGGGCAAGACCGTCACGTGGAAAATTCTTAAACAGTCGCTGACTCGGCTGAACCGAGAAGGCGAACCTGGCTATCAGAGAGCCCAAGAGTACACCATAAATCCCAAAGCTGTCACCCTTGGTGAATTGTACGGCGAGTTTGACTTGAGCACTAATGAATGGCAAGACGGTATTCTTTCATCAGTGATGAGAAATTGTTGTGGTGATGAAAAGCCGGACGAGAAATGGATATTTTTTGATGCACCTGTAGATGCCGTGTGGATTGAGAGCATGAATTCAGTTATGGATGACAATAAAATTTTGACTTTAATTAACAGCGAGCGTATTGCCATGCCAGAACAAGTGTCTCTTTTGTTTGAAACCGAAGACCTTGCAGTCGCTTCACCTGCCACTGTATCTCGCTGCGGTATTGTCTACTGTGATTATCTTGATTTGGGCTGGCAACCTCATATTGAGTCTTGGATACTTGGAAAAAAAGATAAACAAGTTCAAGAAGAGCTCAGAAATTTGGTCAGCAAATATATTAAGCCAATATTAAGCTTCAAGGAACATAATTGTAAAGAGCTCATTCCAATTGCTGAATTAAATGGAATAAAATCAATGTGCAATTTATTTGACTCATTTGGTACCAAAGAGAACGGTGTTGATTCGCAGGGCGAGGAGTATTTTTCGAGAATGTGCGAAATGTGGTTCTTGTTTTGTGTAATTTGGTCGATTGGTGCCTCGGTAGATGAGGATGGACGCAAAAAATTGGATGCCTATATTCGTGAATTGGAGGGTACATTTCCAAACAAGGACAGTGTTTATGAATATTATGTGGATACTAAGCAGAGAACATGGGTGCAATGGGAAGAAAAGCTGCGCTCAGGATGGAAATATAACCCGGAGATACCATTTTATAAGATCATAGTACCCACTGTGGACACTGTGCGCTATGAATATTTGGTTTCCGGCTTGGTTAAAAAACAGCATCCAGTGCTCTTGACAGGCCCAGTTGGTACTGGCAAGACTTCAGTGGCTCAGTCTGTTCTTAACGATTTGGACCCTTTGGAGTATGGCGTGCTCATTATAAACATTTCGGCTCAGACCTCGTCCATTAATGTACAAGAAATTATGGAGTCCAGAGTTGAGAAAAGAACCAAGGGAGTTTATGTTCCATTAGGAGGAAAAAAATTGTTGACTTTTGTAGATGATTTTAATATGCCCGCAAAAGATGAATACGGATCTCAACCACCGCTAGAACTTATTCGTCAATGGTTAGACTTTGGCTTTTGGTATGACCGAAAAAAACAGACCACTAAACACATTAAGGATGTGTTTTTGATGGCTTCCATGGGACCTCCCGGAGGTGGTCGCACAGTTATTTCCAGGAGATTACAGAGTAGATTTAATCTATTGAATATGACTTTCCCGCAGGAGAATGAAATAGTGCGCATTTTTGGTTCAATGATTAACCAAAAATTACAAGAGTTTGACGATGAATTTAAACCGCTTGGAGACTTGGCTACAAAAGCAACCATTCAAGTGTACGAATCCGTGGTACAAAAGTTCCTACCAACACCCACTAAAATTCACTACTTATTCAATTTGAGAGACATATCTAAAGTTTTCCAAGGCTTGCTGAGATGCGACAAGCGGTTACATTCAAATAAGCAAACATTGGTCAGACTTTGGATACATGAATGCTTTAGAGTGTTTGCAGATCGTTTGGTTGATGATAAGGATAGAGAAACCTTTATAGGCATATTGAGCGAGAATTTGGGAAATCATTTTGACCAAACGTTCCACAATATTTGTCCCAATAAGCAACCTCCAAATTTCGGTAAATAAATTCTGGCTTAAATTTGGTCTTTGATTTAAATTTTATTTAAATTTTTTTTTTCAAGCTGATTTTATGAACCCTGATCAAATTTATGAAGATATTGTTGAATTTCCAAAACTAAAAAATCAAATGGAAAAGAATCTAATTGACTACAATGAATATCCGGGTCAAGTACCAATTGATATTGTGCTATTTAGAGAAGCCATAGAGCATGGTAAGATGTTAATTTAATTTGTTCTTTCATTGAAATTAAGAAATTTCATTTAGTTGTTTTGATTTTTCTTATTTTTGTCCAGTAGATTATCAAAGCCCTTGAATTTTTTGTTGATTTGAATTTTATTTATTTATTCTGGATTATATTTTGTTATAAGAATCAGAGTTGTTTAAAAGTCACAAGTCTCAAGTCAAGTCCAAGTCCGGACTTAAAAATTTTAAATACTGAAGAAGAATTGTGAAGACATTTATGCTAAAATTGCAAGAAAATTCTGATATACGGCAAATCTATTGCATTAGACAACCCAAGAGTATATAAATTTTTTGATATGAAGCCTGATCTATCAAATTATAAAAAAAAAGTCCTGACTTGGATTTTTTTTTGTGACTTTAAAGCAACTCTGATAAGAATCAATATTATAAATTTTTATACAAGTAGTTAATCGCTTTTAGTAATTTTGAATCATTAATAATATTTATTTGAAAGATAAGGAGGATTCAAGAAATTTAAATTTTCAAAAATTATACCTAGTTTTGTTTGACAAATGAACTTTACAAATTTTTTTAAAACTCTCTTAATAATGGTTCCTTTTGAGAAAGAGGCAAAACGCAGAATAAAACAAGTCAGATTCTTATTTTTTCTTATTATAGCAGAGAATAACTGAAATATTTATTTCATAAAACAGATCATTCATCTTAAAAATTGATAATGCAAAGCGGCATTTATTTTTAACAATTTAAAATAAATTAAAACTTTTATTTTTATTGATAAAAATAATTTATTAAGACTAAATTAATTAATTTATTAAGCAATTAACTATAGTTTAAGTTTTTTTTCCGCAAAAAAAAAACAAATTAATATAAATCAATGATCAAATATACCCTGAATAGTGCGAGTTTTAATCTGAAATTTCAGCTTTAAATATAAAGTTTATTTTTTTTAAATTTTAAATTAATAAATTTTATTTTAATTTTTGATTTTCAATTTGGCTCAGACATTAATTTAAATAAATATTTAAAGGAAAAAATGTATATTGTTTAATTTTAGTGTGACATTACTGCTTAAATTTCAATTTTGATTCGGACTCGGAAACTATTTTTTATATTTTAAAAAAACGCATTTAAAACTTGGTTGAGAACCAAAAATTAATGTCTAATCCTCACATTAATTCTTTATTTATTATTTTTCAATAATTTCCTTTTTAATGAATATGTGACAATAAACTATTTTTATTAGTCGGGGACAACTTAAATTTTGTTTATTAATGTCTAATTAATTTGTATAAAATTAATTCTAATTTAAGTATGCCGTATTGTGAGAGTAATCCGTCAACCGAGAGGAAACATGCTATTAATTGGTATCGGAGGAAGTGGTCGTCAAAGTTTATCAAAACTAGCTTCATTCTTATGTATGTATACTCAATTTCAGATTGAAGTTTCAAAGAATTACAAACGAGCTGAATTTAGAGAAGGTAATTTGAGAATATTTTTTTTTTCTCTGAGAAAAAGCAATCTAAAACTCTTATTTAGATTTAAAGAGACTTTATAACCAGGCCGGAGTCAGCAATAAAGAGACAACTTTTATATTTGTGGACACTCAAATTGTTGAAGAGTCATTTTTGGAGGATATAAACAACATTTTAAGCAGTGGTGAAGTTCCTAATTTGTTCAAAGCTGATGAGATAGAAGAAATAAAGAACAATATGCTAAAAGAGGCGAAAAAGCACGGAATTGAAGAAAATAATCAAGCCATTTATAATTTCCTGCTCGATCGAGTCAAGGCTAATCTTCATGTGATTGTATGCATGAGCCCAGTGGGCGAGCCTTTCCGAAACAGAATTCGTATGTATCCAGCGTTAGTAAATTGTACCACAATTGACATGTTCCATGAATGGAATCAAGAAGCTTTGCTCGAAGTGGGAGAACGATATCTATCTAACGTCAATCTAGAAGGAGCCGAACAGGTATGCAAAAGAATTTCCCTCCTTAAAATAAACATAAAATTTTTTTATTATAAAATTTTAATTTAATATTAAACAATTTTTAAATTTTAGGAAAAATTCGAAGAGGTATTAAAATATTCTGGATGTTGTTTTTTAAATAATTAGACTCATTCACCTCAAAATTTTAGAAATTCACCTAAAAAAGCGTTTTAACATTTCTAAAAAAAAATTTAGAACTAAGACATTTTAGTCAGGTCACTCATTCTAAAAATTCAACAAAATTCCACAAATTTTTAATTCTAGATAAATGTTCATTTTTATAAACTCTTTGTTCACGTTCATTATAAAGCACCTTAGTTAATGTGCATTCAATTTGTTATGGCCATTAAATTTAACTTTTTTTTTGTTAAATCAAGTGCCGTCCAAACATAGCTCAAATGTTTTCCATAATGCACAAGTCAGTAAGTGACGAATCCAAAAAAATGTTCGAAGAATTAAGAAGAAGAAATTATGTTACTCCGACAAACTTTTTAGAATTAACATCGGGATACAAAACGTAATTAGCTTTAAAAAAAAATTAAAAAACAAAGTTAAATTTTTTTCTAGCCTTTTGTATGAAAAACGAAAAGAATTAGGTGATTCTGTGAACAAATTGACAAGTGGTTTGTCAAAAATTGTCGACACTCGTGTCAAAGTGGAACAAATGACAGTGACACTGGAAGAAAACAAAGCCAAAGCGGCCAAATTCCAAAAAGAATGCGAGGACTATCTAATTGTGTTGGTGGGGCAAAAAAGAGAGGCTGACGAACAAGCTAAATCAGTAGCTGCATTCCAAACTAAAATTCAAGAAGAAGAATCCAAATGTCTGCTAATTGCCGAAGCTGCTCAAAAAGATCTGGACGAGGCAATGCCGGCGCTAAACGAAGCTCTCAAGTCTTTGGATTCATTGAAAAAAAGTGATATTGCTGAGGTTAAGGCTTATGGCAGACCACCAGACTTGGTCGAAATTGTGATGGAAGCAGTAATGGTTCTTAAACAATCTGATCCGAACTGGGCTGAAGCCAAACGTCAGCTCGGTGATCCAAATTTCATCAATTCGCTCAAAGAATTCGACAGAGACAACATTCCTGATAAAGTTTTAAAGCGAATTAACAAGTACACTTCAGACCCAGACTTTCAACCTGACAAAGTCGGCAGTGTATCATTTGCTGCCAAATCGTTGTGCATGTGGGTTAGAGCCATGGAAATGTACGGTCAGATTTTCAGAGTTGTCCAACCTAAACGTGAACGATACAACCAGGCTATGGCTCAGCTTAAAGAGAAACAAGACGCCTTAGCTGATGCCAAGAAAAAATTAGAAGATGTAATTTAAAACTTTAATTTTTTTTTTATCTAAAAAAAAAAAAAACAATTTTTAATTTTCTAATACAATTGATATTTTGTCTAGATTCAAAATCAAATAGAAGAATTGAAAAAGCAATATGACGAAAAGATGATACAGAAAGAAAAACTTACCAAAGAGATTGAGTTTATGGAAATGATGTTGGATCGAGCGACGCGTCTGATATCAGGCTTGGCAGGAGAAAAAACCCGCTGGGAAGAGACAGTTGCTGATCTGGAAATTAAATTGGGCTATTTACCAGGTGATTGTCTTTTAGCTGCCGGTTTTTTGTCTTACATGGGTCCATTCCTTTCTCAATACAGAGAAGAAATAATGGAAAAAATATGGCTTCCACAAGTCCGTCGTCTTAACATTCCGTGCAATCCTGAATTTAAATTCTCCGGGTTCCTTTCTAAGCCAACACAAGTACGAGATTGGAACATTCAGGGCTTGCCTAGTGACTTGTTCAGCACTGAAAACGGTGTGATTTCAACCAGAGGCTCACGCTGGCCGCTCATGGTTGATCCTCAGGGACAAGCCATTAAGTGGATTAAGAATATGGAGAGGAACCAAGGACTAGTTATTTTCGATTTGCAAACTCCTAATTACATGAAGCAGTTGGAAACGTGCATCAGAATGGGTGTACCGTGCTTGTGTCAAAATGTAAAAGAAGATTTAGACCCATCGCTCAATCCTGTTTTGACCAAATCTGTTAAAAAACGAGGCAATTCTTGGTATCTTAAATTGGGAGATTCGGAGATAGAGTATAATGTTGGTTTCAAGTTTTACATGACAACAAAACTAGGCAACCCAAATTATTCTCCTGAAGTGTCATCCAAAGCGAACATTATTAATTTTGCCGTAAAAGAGCAAGGTCTTGAGGCACAATTACTTGGTATTGTCGTCAGAAATGAAAGAGCTGATCTTGAAGAACAAAAAGATAAGCTTGTTGTCTCCATAGCGGCTAACAAAAACAAACTTGTGGAATTAGAAGATCAAATTTTAAGGTAAGACCAAATCAAATAAATAAAATAAAATTATTTTCATATTCTTGGTAAATATAATATAATGTATAATATTTATAATGTATATCATTTTAAAGTAATCTTAAGTAAAATTTCGATCAAAAAAAGTTTTTCAAATCAAAATATGTTTTATAATTTAAACGATTTTAAAATAGAGTTTTGGATGTCATCAAAATTGCCGAAGTTGTTGTTAGATTTTTATATTAACAAAGATAAAATCTAAATTCATTATATGACATAAAGTGCACAAAAGTTAGAATTACTGGCCATGTTCTATTAATTGATCCATAAAAGATCACATCCTAGAAATGTAGATACATGGGTTTATATGACAGAGTGCATATAAGTCAGTAGGAAAGGATTAATTAAAAAAATCAGGTATAAAGTATATCTTTTATCTCAATGCCAAAGTTTTTTTAATATTTATACATTAAAAAGGGGACAGGTAGAACGAAACATACAAAAAGAAAAAAAAATATAAACTCAAAATCCAATTTTTTTAAAACATTTTTTGGTTTAATAAAATAGTTTTAGTTAATAAAAAATATAAAGTCAATTTAAAATTAAAGATAAAAAGGAAACATTTTAATCCTTTGCGCAAATAGACTAATTAACTTTTTCACGTAAATTTACAAGTATTTTATCACATTTTTATCAGTTCAAAAATTAAAATTAAAATTAATTTTTCTAAAAAAACTGATAAATTTTTCAAATTGAAGAGTTTTGAATATTTCTTTAAACCATTCTTGAATTAGATTTTGTCTAAATTTTGTCTCATTTTAACTATTTAAGTTATTTTTTATATAATTTATGCTTTATCTCTTTTTGATTTTTTAAAGTTTATGTTTTTTTTTCTTTACTATATATATTTTTTCTCTCTTTTTGTGTTTTTTTCTACCTCACCCATTAAAAAGTATTACATTTTTCAAACATTTTGCTCATACTGGTTTTTACTGGGCTCATTGAAAATTTTGGAATAATAGAGTTTTTGTAAAAATTGTTACAATTTATGTTATTTATTGTTACAATTGTATCGTGAAATTTTGTTAAAAAAAAAACTGATTTTTTGAAATTCAGGACAAAAGAACAGAACAAAATGAAAAAAAAATTTAATACCTTTATATGGTACAATATAGACAGCTAAGTCAATTGTCAACAAGACTTCTAATCATTTGTAGAATCATCGCAAATCTTTTGTTTCATTTCTATCATTTTGTTTTGTACCATATTCCACAAAATCAATTTTTTTCACATAGAAAAGAGTCACGACACAATTTTAATATTATTTTTTTATTCTAAAATTATGCTGTCCATTTTAATTTTTTTTAATTAAAGAATTTATTGATCACTTAACAATTAAATAGCGAAAAAATTGGAGAATTTAATTCAATTAGTTATTTATTACCAATATAATTAAAGCGTATTGATTTTATAATTATAAATTAATATTTTTGTTTTATTTAGACTGTTGAATGAAACTAAAGGAAGTTTGTTAGATAATGTCGAGCTTGTAGATACACTAGAAGTTTCTAAGCAAACATCTAAAGATGTTACGGAAGCCGTATTAACTGCCGAACAAACTGAAATAAAAATTGATGCTACTCGAGAAGTAATTTTTATTTTGTTGGCTAATAGAAGCCTATCTAAAAATTTATTGTAAAAGGGCTATAGACCATGTGCCCAGAGAGCTGCCATTTTGTTCTTTGTGCTTAATGATTTGGGCAAAGTAGATCCAATGTACCAATTTTCTCTCGACTCGTACATCACTCTTTTCAACATGTCCCTAGAGAAAAGTCAAAAAAGTCCCAAGGTAGAAGAACGATTAGAAATGTTGAATGAATATCATACATATGCGGTGTATCGTTCGACTTGTCGAGCTCTCTTTGAAGCTCACAAGTTGCTATTTTCGTTCCAAATGTGTGTTAAGATACTGGAAGCAGCGGGCAAATTAAACATGGACGAATATCAATTTTTCCTCAAAGGTGGCATCGTATTGGACAGAGAAAATCAAATGGACAATCCATGTCCCTGGCTAGAAGACCAATTATGGGACAATATTACAGAGCTTTCCAAGCTGCCCAACTTCCACGGCATAATTGAATCTTTTGAACAGTATCCAAGAGACTGGAATGTTTGGTATCAAAGTTCTGAGCCCGAAATAACTCCTTTGCCTGGTGAGTGGGATTCATCGCTGAACGAATTACAGCGAATGTTGATAGTTAGATCATTGAGGCGAGATAGAGTATCGTTCTGTGTATACAAATTTATTGTGAATAATTTAGGCTCCAAATTTGTGGAACCACCGGTGTTTGAGATGAAATCGGTGTTCGATGACTCAACATGCAAAACACCCTTGATTTTTGTCTTATCACCAGGTGTTGACCCAAACAAATACTTGAAAGAATTGGCTGAAAAACTTGGAATGATGAATAGATTCAACAGTCTGTCTCTGGGTCAGGGCCAAGCGGCTGTAGCCACTAATCGAATTAGAGAGGGTGCTAAAAATGGATATTGGGTTTTCTTGGCAAATTGTCATTTGTCCCTTAGCTGGATGCCAAAATTAGACAAAATAGTTGAACAACTTCAAACAGATCCAGTGCATAAAGACTTCCGATTGTGGCTAAGCTCAAGCCCGCATCCAGACTTTCCGATAGCAATACTTCAATCAAGTATAAAAATAACAACTGAGCCGCCCAAAGGCATTAAGGCAAATATGAAGCGTCTGTATGCTCAAATGACCGAGTCAAAGTTTAATGCTAGCAGAAAACCGGAAAAATACAAAAAATTGCTATTCAGTTTGTGCTTTTTCCATTCAGTTCTTTTGGAACGCAAGAAATTTTTGAATCTCGGATGGAATATTAACTATAGTTTCAACGATTCGGATTTTGATGTAAGATTTTAATTTTTTTTAATTTTATTTAAAAAACAAATTATGTGATCTAATTTGTATTATTAATTTTAGTTTAATTTAAACAGACTAAAATTTAGTTTTGTGAAGTTCAGTACAAAAGAACAGAACAAAGTGTAAAAAAATTAAATAAATTTTTTCCTAAAAGTTTAAAATTAATTCTGTGAATGCAGAATGGTGCAACATTAAAAGTTGTATCAACTGTAAAAGTCTGCTAATGATGTGCAAAATCTCTGCAAAATGCACCACGCTCGATTATATTAAAATTTAATTTCTGCTAAATTTAGCAGACCTTGATATTTGATGCAACTTTCTATGTTGAACTAAGTTGCATTTACAGAATTAAGTTTAAACATTTAGAAAAAAAGCTATTACATTTTTTTACATGTTTTTCTGTTCTTTTGATCATTTTGTACTGAATTTCACAAAACCCTAATATTTTGTTTTTTTTCCTACTTTAAACATTTAAATTATAGATTTAATATAAATTGTTTGCAAAGAGATAGAAAAAAATTGGTCAAGAATTTTTAAAATAATTAAAAAAAAACTATTATTTCAAAAATTATTAAGAGCTTTCGATTTTTTTCCTTGAAATTAAAACATCGTATGCTATCAAATAGTTAAAAATAATCGAGAAGAGCAAAAAATTACTCGAAATTTATAGATAATTTAATTTTTTTGTTTATCTTTAAAAAAATGAAGTAAAAATTGATCATTTTCAATTTTTCATTTAGCTTATTCTCTTTGAATTTAAAGATTATGACTGAATTAGATATATTAGCTTTAAAAATAATCTTGTTGAATACTTGCAAGTTTAAGGACAAAAAAATACAGCACCAGCATTTAGTTTGTAACAGTACTCACCTGATATCATGTGATATCAGATGATATGATTTTTTGCCAAAAAAGCCATCAGCTGATCACATAATCAATCAAATGATATAATCTGAAAACGGAATCTTTCATTTAATTTTCAAATTTTTTTTAAATGAATTCAATGAATTCGGCATTAGAAGACTCTTTTGATTAAAAGAATAATTTTGAAAATTACTTGACCATAAATCTTAAATTTTAATTCACAAAATCTCAAAAGCCGCATGGCATTCATTGATACTTACCTTTATATTTTCAGATGTCCGAAAAAATTTTGGTAAATTATTTGGAAATGTACGAAGATACTCAATGGGATGCTTTGAAGTACTTGATTGCCTCTGTCAACTATGGTGGTCACGTGACTGATGACTGGGATATGAGATTACTACAGACTTACATGAACACCTATTACAAGGAAGAAACACTTCAACCATTCTTCAAGTATTTAGATAAAACATCATAGTAGAAAAAATATTAATTAATTAAATAATTCTTTAGACTAAGTACTTTACCTCATTACTATGTGCCGAAAGATGGACCTCTTCAGACTCACCGCGATTTTGTCGGCATGCTACCAAACAACGATCATCCAGAAGCATTTGGTCAGCATCCAAATGCCGATATAGCATCTCAAATTAAAGAAACTCAACTTTTATTTGACACTCTATTATCTCTTCAGCCTCAAGTTACAAGCAGTGCTAACAAAGCAAACACCAAGAGTACGGAAGAGGAGGTGATGGAAATGGCCACCAAAGTCATCGAAACGTTGCCCAACAAAATAGACTATGAGGGAACAAAAAAAATATTTTCAGAGGACAATTCTCCTTTGAAAATTGTTTTGCTTCAAGAAATCGAACGATACAATATTTTGTTAGACGACATAAGCCAGTCTTTGAATTCTTTACAAAAAGGTATAAAAGGTCTAGTGGTCATGTCCTCCGATTTAGAGGAGATTTTCAAATGCATCTATGAAGCAAAAGTGCCTCCCAGTTGGCAAAAAGTAAACTATCAAAATAATTTAATCTAAATTAATACAAAATTATTTTTTCAGATGTATCCTTCTATGAAACCATTATCATCATGGACCAGAGATTTGACCATGAGAGTGGATCAGCTAGCGAAATGGTCAGAGACAGCCAAAGCACCTATTTTATTCTGGATGTCTGGATTTACTTTTCCGACAGGATTTTTGACTGCAGTATT
>QEOQ01000204.1:500665-511431 GCA_010279815.1 Brachionus plicatilis
GACACCTAACCAACATTTTAGTTTGTTGAAAACGCATATTTTGAACTAATATTTTTATTTTGAAGGGCTGTAATCGCCAAGATGAATTTATAATCACTCAATATCCAATGGAGAATACAAAAACAAGCTTTTGGCAAATGGTATGGGACAATAATTCAAGTCAAATAGTTGTGTTGAATTCCGAAGAAACAGAAGAGTGCATGCCCTACTGGCTTCAAGTTGGTGAGCCGATGAAATGCGACAGTTTCAGCGTAATTTTAAGAGAGGAAAACTTTGACATGGACTTCGCTGTTCGCGACTTCTTGCTCCAGTCAATAGACGAGGACTATGAATTTACGTGCCGCATGATCACTGCCAGCTACTGGCCAGACAGTTGCACCCCAATCAAAAGCGCTTTCGACCTCATCAACAAAGTCAAACAATTCCGCTTACAAATGATCAACTCAAACATAAGCAACACAATTGCGTCCAACTACGCCAATTTTAACACAAATCAATCGCCTTTGATTGTTCACGATCTTGTTGGGGGACACCGAGCTGCTGTTTTTTGTGCCCTGTTCACCTTTCAGGATTCAATTTACTTGGAAAATAGCTGCAATGTTTACGAAATAGCCAAAATGTACCATCTAAAAAGACCTAACATTTGGTCACATAAATCAAATATCCAAACACTGTACGAAGCGGTCGAGAGCCTGTTCGACGAAATAAACTCAAGCAATCAACATCAATTTAAAACCTATCTAAATATGAATATAGAAAATCATTTCAATTTTATGTACAGTCAATCAATGTCGGTGGCAAATTTGGCGTCCAAAGCTCCTCCATTGGTTCAGCCGAACACTTCGACCCTGCCAAATTTGTCCAGCAAAATTGATGATCACCAGAGCGAGGATGCCGCGGGCTCAAAACTACACGCGGTTTACAAAAGCGAATCTCACGATCACGTGATCAAAAGCCCCACAAAAATCGCAGCTAAAAAACCAACCAAAATAGAACAGAATGCCACCAAGTCAATACTGAACGATCTGCCAAAGATTTTACCTTTTTTGAACGAGAACAAAAGTAGTGGCTCTCATTTTGGAACTAAAAAAGCTAGAAAATTCATGAACACAATGATGATGAAGAGTACCACATTTAGAAAAGCCCTGTTTCCTTTGATAATGGGAAATCAGAAGAGTGAAAGTGCAAAAAATGATGTGGTTGAAGTAGAAGCGGCGCACACTGATATCAAAATTAAGGTAGAAGAAGTGAAGAAGCCTGAAGCACCAACGTCCTCCGAGGGCACCAGTTCATCTGCAGCTGGATTTTCTTCGTCTACTCTTGCTTTGTCAACAACTGCCATCACTGCTAATGAATCTATCAGCTCGACCAGTAAAGCAGCAAATCCAGTCAGCCAGAACAGTTCGACTTGTAATTTGGCCAAACCAAATGCAGCTGCTTCAAAAAATACTTCAGTCGAAAAGCTTAACGTTTCTGAATCGTGTAAATAAAACATATTAACAATTTTAATGATGTAAATTGCTAGTCGATGTTTATTTGTTTTGTTTTCCATTATTGGAATAAAATCTTTGCCGAAATTTTCTAATATATTTTACATATTTTTTAAAAAGTGTAAGTTTCTACTAAATGATCTTTATTTTAGAAAATTATGGAATAAATTTTTCAAATTGATTGCTTTTTTTTTCACCAATTTTAAATAAAAACCAGAAAATTTAATTGATAAAGGTTATCATTTTACTTTTTTTGGAAAAATTGAAAAAATTTGATGACAATCTAATTTGTCTTTTTTAAATTAAAACAAATATTTTAACCAATTCTTAATTTAAATTAAAAAAAACTAAACATCAGCAAATAGACGTTTAAGTCGATTTCTTAACAATTTTTTAAGCCAGAGAAACAATGTTTTGTACAATTTAATTTTTTTTTGTTTTGAATTGGAACTATATTTGGATAATTTAGAATATTATGGTATGAATTTTGATGAAAAATGTCAGTCTGGTAATCTGGATTCTAATTTAGATCTTAATAATTCTTTGTTTATTTCAATTCAGTTCATAAAGTGACAAAGTATATTCAAAAATTTCTTAAAAAGTCAAATAAAAAATTAATCTTTTTAGAATTTAATTAAAAATTGGAAAAACTGGCATCAAACTTGATTTTTAAAATAAATTTAAATAGAAAACCCATTTTCAATCATCCATTCATTTATCTCATTCCAGATACCACATAATGGTGTTTTGTTACTCCAAATTCTTGAACTGTTAACAAAGGCACCGACATAGGCCTTTATTAGCTCTAGAAAAAATTTGTTTTTAAAAATAAAGCATTTTTTAATGTACTTTACTAGTTTGTGGAGGCGGACTTCGGTTTTGTCAAACTTTATTTCTTCAAGAAACTCATCTAATAGATCTCACGGGGTATCGAAAGGAAAGTGGTAAATAGACTTAATTGATATGTTTTGTATCGTTTGGATCTTAAAAAGATTGGATCAAATGTTATTCCTAAAAAAATTGGATTTTTTATTAAATAAATTTGCGTCAATAGGTTGGTTTTTGGAGCAGTTACCGGAGAAAATGACTTGGCTACATTATTCAACAGCCATTTTCATTTTCCATTTAACCAGCCATCATTTAAGTTTTTTAAGACAAGAGTTTATAAATTTTGCCAAATTTTTTGAAAATGGAGAAAGAAACAAGATCGTCTGCAAAGAGAAGGGAGTTATTTTTGTTTTTTGAATGGATCTTTGGAATATCATTAATAAAATTGGTAAAGAGTAATGGACTGACTGATAACCACTCTATGAAGAACCCCTGATTGGATTTCTCCCATTTCGGTTGAAAAATTGTTTATGCTAACAAAAAATTGTCTTTCTTTTTAAAAAATCTTTAATCCACTCCAAGATATATGAAGTGACTTTAAGTTGGGCAATTTTATATAAAATCCCATCATGCCAGGTTTTATCAAAAGCCTCTGAGATGTCAAAAAAGAGAGAACATACTTTTGTTTCTGCAATTTTTTGGGTGACGAAAACAAGGTTATCAGCGGTGCGAACGGAATCCAGATTGTTCTAAACAGATAAGATGTGTTTCTCATTGTGATTCTTGGTATTTAATTAATTTAAAAAAATTGAAATTAAAATTTAAGATTACATAATTTTTATTTCAATGGTTAAATGATTATTTGGTTACAAAAATTGGTAAAAAAAATTTGAACAAAAAAATTTGAACAAAAAATTTAATCAAATAATTCAACATTACCGGTGGTACGGTACGGCTGGTACAGTTCGACGCCGCTGTTGGTACGGTTCGGCATTGCCGATGGTTCGGTTTTAGGTCGCGACCTTAGGAGGCATGTCGTTTTTGAAATACCCACTGTAGATTAAATAAATCTTGGACTTTTTAAAGAAATTAATCAGGGAGATTTCTAATCATTTGAAACTCCACCTCCAAAAGAATTCCTGCATTTAAAGATGCTTCTGTATCCAGGAACATTAAGGAGTGAAAAAGCTTGTGATTCATTAAGTTTTATTTCGTTCAAAAGAACTATGTCAGGCTCCTGAGTTTCTAGCTCAAAAATAAGAAGGTCTTTTTTATTCCGAAATGAATTGCAATTCCAATGTATGACTGAAAATGGCTTTTTATAGTTTTTATACATTTTTCAGTTTAGAAGAATACAACAAAGAAAGATTATAAGAAGTTAATTTAAGATGAGTAAAGTATATTTAAGCGGAAAAAAAAGATAAAATATTAATTAAAGGTTAAATTTATTTGCTTGTTTTTTTGAGGTAGATTGGTTGCTTCATTTTCCATTTCTGGCTTTGTTACTTTATTCAATTTGCTTGAGCTTGGAGCGAAAGATTACTTTAGCTTAAATTCATTTTCCCGTAAAATATTTGATTATAGTTGATTTTGATTTGTTGATGTCCAATTTGGCCATTTTTGTAAATGCCAGTATTTGTGTTCATTTGTGAGTTCAGTGCCTCTACAACAGAATTTTCAATGCCCTCTCCATCATCGAAAGAATGATCAGCATTTGTTTTGTAACACGTTTAGCAAGGTTACAATTTAATGCAGTATGACCACGACCATTACATTTGTCACATTTCAGATCTTTGATCTTAGATTGCATAACTTTGTGCTCAGTGCTTTGACAAAAACGACATCTGTGTTTACCAACTCTTTCAATTGAGACAGGGTTGCCTTCAATATAAGTATTTTTGGGAATTTTTTTTATGATTTCATAATACTTCACATTTTGTATGAGAAAATGAGAAAATAATTATGCTAAATTTTTTTTTATTAATTTTTCTTTTTACACTCACAAAACCTTCAATTCAAAAAAAAATTCGCCTTAATTTATCCATTTATTTACTAAGAGTACTAGGAAAGTTCGTGGTGTAAAACTGATGATCGTAATAAGGAAAAATAAAATTCGTCAAGGGGCTGTGAAGTTCGTTTCAATTCGATCTTTTCAATTCAGTAAAGTTTAAATAATTTTATCTAAAAGAATAAATTTAAGTCTGTCAAATACTTTATGCATTTTGCACGCCATTCAAAAACAATCCAAATTTGTATAGTTTTTGCAGACACAAATTTTCGGATGAAGCAAAGTTGCTTAAACAGGAAGCATTTTAAAGAACCAATTTTTTTGCTATAGTAAAAAAAGTTTTTCAAGTTTTTCTAAATTAAAATGAACGAATTGAAAAAAAACTTCTCAACCCCATTCGTCATCATATGTTCAACTAAAAAGTGAATTTGATTCCTGACATGTTTAAGCACTATTTTTAAGTATTTGTTTAAATATTTTATATTATCTTAAATTTTAATTTATCAAAAAATAAATTATTTTTGTCCAAACTGTATTCGAAATACAAAAAATACAAATTTTAATTTTTAATTTTTGAGTTTAAATTTCAAAAATATTGAGAAATAAATGAGTCCAATACTAAAGTTTATTATTTAAGATGCATATACATTTCTGGAGCCGCAATTATTTTAAATAAAATACAAGAGAGCTATTTCCAAAGACTTGTCTGAGCTAAAAAGAACCATTTTTTTCACTATATTTTCACTTGAGATTATTAGAAAATAAAAATTTATTATTTTTGAAGGTTATGATTTTAATCACAAATTATAAGTTTAAAAAATGTTATATATATTTTTTTTTAATTGAATATAATTCAGAAACATAATCTAATATTCAACATGCCATTTTGAATGATCTAAGACCTATTGATTTATTAAAAAATTAAAATTCCATCAAATTGCAGTTCTTTTAGTTCAAATCAAAACTCCAAATTCTTTCTTTGATGAAAATATGCTCAGAAAAAGAATTTGAAAACATGACAAAATACAGAATCGATTTTAAAAAAATTGGAAATAAAAAGTTAAGACAAGTTATTTTTAAATATTTTTTATACCAAATAATAGACATTATTGAAATATATTTTTATTGGCTTTATGTAGCGAATTGACTAGTAAATAAGTTATTTTTTCTAAAAAAATTTCTTTTGTTATTTGGGAAAATTAAGTGAAGAAATAAAAATATTCGAAATCTAAAAAATTTATTGAAATTCAAATTTACAAGAAATTTAGTTTAAGAATATGTTTCTCTTCTAATCCAACCATTGGGGTTCTCTCTCAAAAAGTACTTTCTTATTTCATCATAAATAAAGAGAAGAATTCCAAAGGGTATTGACATGAACCACCACGATATTCTTTAATTAAAAATTAATAAATTTGTTGTTTCAAATTTTAAATTAATTCAAATTTTTACTTTAAGGGACACATTTGAACTACTCCATTTACTCCGGGAGTATAAACCAAAAATAAAGCCAGACATACTTCAACAAACATGGCTGCATTTAGAACAATATTTCTGTAAAACAAAAGACATTTAAATATATATTTTAAAATTAGAGATCAATACCCTAATCCTTGAGTGAAAATTGAATTTAGCCTTGTCTTGCAAACCAACACAGAAAACATTTGAACCATGACCACCGACACAAAAAAGCCAGTTTGGCTTGTTCGTTCTAGAATTTTTCTTTGCTCATAAGTCTTTTAAAATAATTAAAACTCTTTAAAAAAAATAATAAAATAAACTACCCATTCTTGGCCGTAACTGTCCATTAAATCATTTACTGACTTTGAATTCCATTCTCTTCTTATTCCAGAAAGTCGAGATGGTAAAAATCCATTTTGAGCCATTATCATGGTATAAGTAAAATATCCAGCTGTAGCTACTATCATTCCGTATTGCAAATACGAGAGTAAAATCAAACTCAAAAAATTGGAAATACAAATAATGAAGTTGGAAAATTTAAAAATTACTTTGAGTTAACCAAACGATCTTTTTTTGAATTACGTGGAGGTCTTTTCATTATGTCCGACTCAGATTTCTCATAAACAAGTGAAATAGAAGGTATCAAATCAGTGCCTAAATCAATGCATAGAATGGTGATTGCTCCCAAAGCTAGTGGAATATTTCCAACAACATAGACTATAAATGGAGCTAGCTCGGGCACTTTTGAAGACAAGGTATATGTGATGGATTTTTTCAGATTATCAAATATCAATCTTCCTTCCTCGATAGCTATTTCAATCGAAGCAAAATCATCGTCCAGAAGTATCATATCTGCAGCTTCTTTGCTCACATCACTTCCAGCAATGCCCATTGCTATTCCAATGTCAGCTTTTTTCAATGCCGGCGAATCGTTCACACCATCGCCAGTAACTGCAACCACAGCACCCAATCTCTGACAGCTTTCGACTATTTTCACTTTTTGATAAGGAGTTGTGCGCGCAAAAACTATCTCTGGATACTTTCTCAATATTCTGTCCAGTTCACAATTACTTAAATTCTTGAGCATATCGCCAGTTACCACTGCTGCTTTGGGCACATTCGGATCTATTGAAGAAACGTTTACGCCATATCTTTCCGCAATATCCTCAATAGTTTCAGTTGTAATGATACCGACAGCCTTGGCTACGGCTTTGGCTGTCAATGGATGATCTCCTGTGATCATAATGACTCGTATGCCAGCGGTCTTGCATTTGTCGACTGCATCGGAGACACCAACTCGTGGAGGATCTAGCATGGACACCAGACTTATAAATCTCATGTTATCAAGCGGAAAATTTGGCTCTTCATTTTCATCTAGCTGAAAGTAGTAGTCAACCGTATAAACCTCAGGATCAAGTCGAAAATCACACACAGCCAAAACTCGTTCACCATTTTTGGCAAAGTTTAAGCAAGCTTTTTCAATTTTTCTTCTCCATGTTTCGTCTAAAGGAAGGTTTTGATCATTTATGAAAATTTCTTTTGACTTGTCAATGAGTATGTCTGGCGCACCGAGCACCACTACCAGGAGACGATCGTCTTCGTCGTTCTCAAATGTGCTGAATATGGAAAGTTGATATTTTTTGGTCGAGTTGAATGGGATCTCGAAAATTCGGTGATGTTTTTGACGAAAAATGTTCACATTTTGATGGGTGATTTCCATAAATTTTAGTAGGGCTATTTCAGTTGGGTTCCCTTTGCTAAAAAATAAAATATTTTTTTTTTATTTTCCAATTTTCAAGCTACCAGTGTCTTAAGTGAATTGATGATTTTGATGCATTTTTGTGGTGATCTTCAAAGATAGCATTTGATCCGAGCATACAACAAGTAGAAAGCTCTTTCCAGCATGACACCTTTTTTTTGGCAAATTTAACCTGGATCTCCAGCGAATCGGCTGTGTAAAATCGATCGTTCAGCCAAACGTTTGAGACAATCATTTTGTTCTGAGTCAATGTTCCGGTTTTATCTAATTAAAAAAATTCTATTTGAATTTGAAAAGAAAAAAAAAAAAAAAAAAACCTGAACAAATAACTGTGGTCGATCCGAGGGTTTCGACTGCTTCTAAATTTTTGACATAACAATTTTTTTTAGATATGCGTTTGGCTATTGAAGTGAGAGCAACAGTAATGGTTGCCAAAAGACCTTCAGGTACTTTGGCGACAAGAATACTTATGAGAAAAATAATGGAATCCAACCAGAAGTATCCATATAACAGAGAAATAAAGAAGAACAGTATTCCAATTATTAAAGCCGCTATGGAAATCGAATGTATAAAATGGGTTATTTCACGGCTCAGAGGAGTAGACCAAAATTCAACCTCTAAATAGGCTAAATGAAATTAATATTTTGGAAAATGAAATTGATTTTACCCGATGTAAGAGAGGCTATTCTTCCCATAAATGACCGGTCACCTGTTTTTATTACTACTCCAGCGCCAGACCCTTCAATGACAAGTGTTCCCAAAAAGACTAAATTTTTGCTTTCCAAAGGCTCCAGATGAGTGAAAAATGTGGTTCTCAACTGAGGCTTGGACTCTCCCGTCAAAGAAGAATTATCAACCTAAAATAAAATAAAATTTTTGTTCCTAAAAATATATTTACTCACATATAACTTCTCGGCCTCGAATATCCTCAAATCAGCAGGAATTTTGTCACCAGCATTTAGCAATACGATGTCTCCGACCACCAAATTTTCCACCTTAATTATCATTATGACTCCATCTCGAATCACTCGTGCTTTTTGTGGTACTATATTTTGGAATGATTTTATTATATTTTTACATTGCTCTTCCTAGTGGAAAATTGAATAAGTTTGTTCAAAAAAATTGATTTGAATATTTACGGCATTGTGAAATTTCATACAAAACTTCCTATACAAAATTAAAAATATCTTATTACTTTTGTTCTAAGTGTCAAAAACTTGTTCTGTAAATGAAACCAAGTGAAACAACTGTCGTTTCACTTTCTGCGAAAGTCCGCAAATTAGAACAAAAGTTATAAATTTTTTTTTTTGTATTGGAAATTTTGTATGAAATTTCACAATGCCAATATTTACTTGATAAAATGAGAAACAGCCAGAGATCAAATTGACAAATACCAATGCTATTCCGAGCCAAAGACTTTCTTTAAAATGATCATTGCTTTTCAAAGAGTGAATACCATAAGCAATAAAGCAAAGAACTGCACCTATAAGCAACAAAATGCCGAAACCACCAAATAGGCTTTGTAAAAATAGAATTATTTTGGGACTTTTGGGCTGAGGTGTAAGCACGTTTGGACCATCTTTGTCAAGTAATTCATAAACCTGGGAATGACTTAGCCCCTTTGTTATAAAACATTTTTTTTTCAATAAATAGAAATTTTAATATTTACTCTGTCAATGTCTGTGTCAAGTTTTTGGATTAGCTCTTCAAATGGAATCATATGCTCGTCCTGTATTTGATTTTTAAAATTAAATTTATCTATTTTTTATGTGAATTACCCATATTGTTGCGTTATCTCTTTCGTTTGACTTTTTTGTAATCCTATTTAGCAAGGATACTTTAGATTTTTCTTGCTTGGCCTCCTTAAGATTAAAAAGTTTGTCATTACCTCCGAATGTTAAAAGTTTAAATGCCACTCTACCATTACTGTTTAAATTTTTCATTCGAATTATTCATCGAGTTTTTTATTTTTATCTAAATTTTTGGAAATGTTTTTTTATAAAAATTATGAAAATTATTTCTTACAACTTTGCTAAGCCAAGCGTTGAAATTTTGCTTAAACACCAAAGAACAAGCACGTCATTGTTTCATAGACCAGAATAAATTAGACTTGAACAATTTTTGTTATTTCAGTTAAATTTTGATAGATTTCTTTTCTATCTTTTTTTTTGTCGCAAGTCGCAAAATTTTCATTATGAAATTTTTTTAATGCAGTTTATATGTAATTTTTGACTTTATAAAAATGGTACTGAAATAAATCCAGATTTTGTTTTTTCTGTTTTTATATTTGATTTGCTGAAAAATTTTTAAATTTTTTGCTTGTCTTGAATGTTGATAAACTTTTGTAAATTTTTTTTGAAAATTTAAACAACATTTGGGCATCGACCATTATGACCATAAAAATTCAAAAATTTAATTTATTTAGCTAAAAGCTTCTATCTACTTTATATCGACGACTAAAATAAAATATCAAATAACCAATGTAAGCAACGCCATCTTCCAAATAAAGTATATAAATTTGAACATTCTAGGTTAAGTTTTAAATTAAGTTCTCAAAGACAAGCAAAGATTTTATTTTTAAATATTTATTGCTTTGTTTATTTTTATAAAAGTTGAATTTTATTTTCATTTAAAATATTTTGAAATTGCTTACAATATTCAAACAAGTTTTTAATTTTTATTTAGAATTTTTTCTAGATATAAAGCAGGTTCATAACAAGAAATTAAGAAAACTTAAATTAAGATTTTTACTTACGTAATAGTTTTATCAATGAATTTTAAAACTGAAAATCAACAGATTTGTTCACCGGAAAATTTTTAATGTGATTTGTGTTTTATAAGTAGTTTTAATTGATTTTATATTATATTATTAACCAAAGTTTTTGAATTTGGAAGTCTATTTAAGAGGAATTTAAACAAATTTAAACAAATCAGGATTTATATTTCAAAAATAATTTTCTTTGAAAAAAATTTTATTTTAATAGATTTGCTAAACACTATATATTTTTAAAAATTGAATTCTTTTTTAAAAAAATTCAAAAAATTAATTCAAGTTTTTTAAAATGTATAACTTATGAATCTGAATTTTAGTTATCAAAATGTTTCTCTAAAAATATCAAAAGATGGCAAGATATTTACCATTAGGCATATTTTTATACAAAGTTTTTAAATTTGAAATCAAATTATTTTTTATAGATTGCTTTTAGAGTATAATTTCTCAAAT
>QEOQ01000204.1:511502-529057 GCA_010279815.1 Brachionus plicatilis
GCTTTTAGAGTATATTTTCTCAAATTTTAAATTGATTCATTTCAATTTTGTTAAAAACTTTATTTTATTATTGATGTTTTTTAAACTTGATATAAAATTGCCAAGTTATTTTCTTAGAATAAAAATCTTAAATCAACAGTCTAAAAAAACTCCTATCGAATAAATTTTGGAAATAACTTCTAAATCAAAAACTTCAATTAAATATTCTTAATTTCATGGGTCATGAAAAAATTTTATCATTGATATGATGCCACTTAATGGTGATTACGTATCACCAAAATGGTCATCACATGATCAAAAATTTGAAATTTTTTATAAAGAATTGAGTCGAAATTTCCGTTTTTCGATTTATCTATTAAATTTTGCATGCTTTTATATTCTGAGATTTTTCAGAATTATATTTTTCTTCAGAAAATTCATTTAATATAATCTCCATGGATACATTTAAAATAATAATTTATAATTTTCGAAAAAAATATATTTAACTAATTTTTTTTAACAATAAAATATTCCATCAATAAAATGAGTTTCGATTCAAGTGAATTAATTGAATCTTTATCATGTGAAAACAATTACATAAGTATTTTGGTTAAATTTTTTTTCTTATTTAATTTTTTTTAAATTAAGCGCGAAACCATATTATGGAATATTTAAACGACTCTGTAGAGCAACTTTTGGAATTAAAAAACATCGACCCAAAAATTGATGTTCTTGAGTTTTTTACAGAATAGTATAATATTAACAAAATAAAAAAATTAGTTAATTTTTTTTGTTAGTTTCAAAACTGTCTTGGAAGGAAACCACATTTTATATCGAGACTTCTCTTTTGTTTCAAGTACGCAGTACAATAGAGCTTGTTTTGTTCAAAAATTTTTTGAACTTTTTTGCCATCTTCTCACTAGAGACGGTAAATATTCAACCGAGTCCAGACTAAAAGTTAAATTTTTTTAAAAGAACGAGTTAATTCTTTGGAAATGCATTCATTAGTGATGTTAATTTGTGTAAATTTTCCCAAAAATTTGGTCGATAAAAGCTTCAGGTAATTTTTTTATTTTTATTCAATTCATTGAATTTTCCTATAGGATTTTGTCCCGAGACGACAGTCTAAAGATTTGTTTCAAAGATTTCATTTATGTTTTCCAATTTCAATTTTTTTACAAAGGTAACAACAAAAACATTAATTAAATTTTGAATGAAATGGTTTTTTCACTTTAGAATTTATTGAAGAAGCAAAAGAGATTTACGAAAATTCCGCCAATTCTGATAATGATTCAATTAGAGATGTGAAAAAAATTTCTGACAAAATTTCTATCCTAATAGAAAAGTCAAAATTTGAGTAACATTTAGAAATATTATTTGTTTTTTAATTTAGCTTTACAATTATTTAAGATGTCCACCGGTTAATCTAATTATAGAAATTCTAAATGAGAAATCTAGTAAACTAGATTTTTTTGAATTATTACATGAACTGGCTTTGAATGAAAAAATAATAAAGCACATAGGTAAGAATAGACACGGTAAAACCAAATCTAGAAAATGTATTAATTGCAAATATTTTTTAAAAATTACTATTATTTTTTAGCTTTTTTAATTAATCAACTATGATATCCAAGAGATTTTTGGGAGATTTTTGGAGATTAGGAACGAGAGAGATATTTTGTTAATATAATTAAAGTGGCTAATTTTAGAATTCGAAATTTCAGGAATGATTTACATTTGAAGTATCTTCACCAAAAACAACTAGAAAAATCGAATTAGATGGCATCTTGAAGTTTAGGATCAAAAAAATCAGATCAAATAGTATTTTTTTTATAACTTTTGAATGGTACTTGATTAAATCTCTCTGCTAAATGCTAAATAATACAAAATACATGCTGAATATTGTATGAGGCTCTGCAAAAACTCTGCATTTAAATTGCGCAGTCAAATTAAATACTTTTTAATGGCGTGCATTTTGCTGCAAAATGCAGAGTTTTTGCAGAGTTTTTTTTTTTAAAGTTTTAAAGATCTGAGTGTTTAAATATGAAAATCCTATTTTAGTAAAAAAAATTAAAACATTGCAGGTCTTTCCAAAGAAATGATTGCGCTATTAATTTTACGATTTTAACAAATCCGTTAATCAGTCTTTGAAATTTTTTTGACTGAGAAATTACTCAATGAAATAAAAGGACATATTTATTTTCTATTTTCTTCCTAGTTTTTTTGGTTTATAAATCTATAATTATTGACAATGTGAATTATAGAATTTTGTAAAAATTATAATTAAATTAAAATTTTTTTTTATATGATCTAAATTTCTTTCTTTTATCAACTGATTCAAATTTTTATGACCTAAATTTTGAACACCCACAAACTCTGAAATTTAATTTTATATAGCTTATGATACGAGTGAACTTGCAAAGTTATTATAAAATTTAAATATAGCTAAACAGATACACTGATAGATTTTGACGAGAAAGTTTTAGATTAAGAAAAAAAAGTATTTGAATTTGACAATTTATTATTGTTTTTTGTTCTAAAATTCACATTCAAATTCATTCTATAAATTAAAGATTTTTATTAATAAATAAAATTTTTATTAACTCATTTTAAATTCGAAATTTTTAAAAGGTAAATTGCCATGTCCAAATGAAATGCTTGACTTTGAAAAAAACATGCCAAAGTAAATAAAATAGCGATAATATTTTTCAATTTTTATTTAATTCATTTAAATAGCAACGATAAAAGTACAAAAGAAGTTAAAGAACAAATTTTGGGTGATAGATTGAATCTCTCGAATTTTAAACCAAATGGTCTTAGACAAAAAAGTTTAACAAATATTTCCAATTGCATGTCTAAGCAATCTCCAGTAGATCAAAAGAAAAAACGTTACTCTTCTGATTCATCATCCGACACTGACACCTAAATTTAAAAAAAAGAGTTCATTTAAAATTTTAATCTCGCAATTTTGTCAAAATTTCATTTAGTTTTTGAGCAATTAATGAAAAATTTTCACTTTGCTGTTCCATTATCTTAATTAAAAAAAATTGAATAAAAATTTTTGATTCTCTTTTATTTTACTTTTGTTTTGAAAAGACAAAATTCATTTTCCAATCTATTAAAAGCTTTTTGAAGGTAATGTTCAACTGATTCATCTCTAAATTATACAACATTTAATTAATAATAATAATAAAAAGATTTTACATTTCATTGATGCCACTCAAATCCTGTTTACTGTTTTCGCCATTTTTTTCCATAAAAAATTTATCTCTATGATACATTTCAAATTTAACATAAACATTTTTGTCAATTTCGTCAACATTTTGAATTACTTTTTTTTAAATTGTTTAAGATAAGATAATTAAAAAAAATTTTTACTTACTAAATTTTTCACTTTTGGTTGGATAATTTCCATTAAAGTATCCACGTATATAGCTAATTAAAAAATAGGTGTATTCAACAATTACAAAAGGAGGAGGAACAATTGTTTTTTCTGCAAATTCTTTAATTCCAGTAAAACGAATAAATTTAAAATATTTGGTACTGTTTATATTTATCTCCTCAACTGTTGATCTATACATGATTTAAAAAATAATTTTTAATGTGTTTTTTAATAATCAGCTTACGTGAAAGTGGCGATTATCATGTTTAAAAGCAAAAGATTACAGGCGACAGTATAGAAAGCAAAACCAATATAGAGGAATAAACTTGACAAGCTTTGTTCACAAATTTTATCTTCTCGATCGGTACCATTTATTTTTACAGTAATGCAATTAAAATCTTAAAAATTGAAAATTAAAAAAGCTAAATATTTTAAAAACACATTACCATTGAATTCGTCTAATATATCTAGTAATTCTCCGAACATAACCCTAAGAATAAGTGTTTTTAACAAAGGTTAAAATTTTTATTAGAAATAAAAAAATACCAGAATCCCCTGTTGATTGCGCTTGCAAAAGCGCCAAACGAAAATGTTTGAGTCTTGTTCAAGACGCTTTCCATGGAAACGCTAAAGGGTATCAAAAATACCAAAATAAGCATTATATAGACTGCCAATTTTTTGACCATTTCCTTAATAATTATTATTTTTGGACCCCAAAATGGAACACAGCTGACCAGTTGAAAAACCTTCATATACCATAAAATTGAATCGATACAATATAGAACCCTTTTGAGAAAAATGGTTAAAAAAATTTTCGTTTTTAATAAAATATTTTTCTCCCACCTCGCTACTTCATAGCAATTGTCAGCACCTATATAAAATAAATTGCCAAATATTGGAGAAAATCGAATCGCGAAGGCAACAAAAAATATAAAATAAACAAAAAAATCGAAAATATTCCATTTGTTCTCAATATAGAAAGCTTTTAGTTTTGAGCTTATCTTTTTGTCAGTTGTTTTTGTAATTATTAACTGAATAAGTAAAAAATTTAAAAATTTTAAAATATAGAATTGAGATTTAAACAAAAAATACTTCTCTAATTTCATCTGTCAAATAGATAATAACACATATTATAACTACTAGTTCAGTGGCTGTTACTTTTATAAAATCTTTCTTCTCATACACGGTAATTCTAATGACTGTGGATCGACTTTCCTCGTCAGGATAATAATCGAATAGAAGAAATCCGGAAAAAACAAAAAGAAATAAAATATAAGAAATCTAGGATAACAAAAAATTAATATTGGCTTCAAAAAAAATTAAAAATTTTTACCAAATGGTTTAAAAATTTAATTATGGGGGCACTGAAATAGGAATAAATTCTGTCAATGCCAGTTAATTTGCAATTTGTTTGTCTATAGCTTAAATCTCGATTTGGAATATTTTCAATGTGATTAAAATCGTCGGTAACATAAGATTTTTTACCAGATATCATTTTCGCTTGGTCATTTCTAAAATTTTGAAATAAATAAAATTTTAAAAAAATATTCTAATTTACTTGATGCTTATTTTAGATGAATTTTCGTCCAACTCAGTTAGATTGATAAGTTCTACGATATCGCTTCTAAAAAAACTGATAGGCATGAAAAGACTCGGAAAAAATATGTATGGCAACGTGATTTGCCAATTTGGTAAGCAAGGGTTAATTTTGTCAAACCAAACATCTGTCAATAGTTCTTGAAAAGGACTTAAACTAGTAATGTCATAGGACTGAGCTTTTATGGCTAGTTCTAAAACTGTATGGTTATAAAAAATATCTTTTTCAAGAATTAACAAGTCTTGAGAAATTAAATCATTGCTCTCCAAACACTTTGATATAACTCCAATTATCAAATTTTCAAATTCCCTTTTATTAAAAATTTAAATTTGCTATAAATTTATTGAATATCTGACTTCTACCTGATTTTGGTTTCCATACTTTCTTTTAAGTCATCGGGAACAAAATTTTCTAGCATCAGACTCCTAAATATAATGATTGCTACTAAACAGCAAGCAATTGGATATTTGGATTTTGACCAGAAATGTTTAGGTAGATCTAAATCATTTTCATTTCCACTGTAAAGTAATAGTGACCAAATAAAAAGCTCGTCATATGGAACATCACTCACATTTTTTGCCTTATCATTCGAGTCATATCGTTTAGTCAAGCACGGCAGCATGTAGACATCGTAAAAAATTGATTGCATTGTATCTGTATAGTTGGTGCCATCAAAATTACTGTCTTGTTTCTTTTGAATTCTATACAACAGACTGCTTTTATTCTTAAATTAAAAAAGTTAGCATAAAAAGTTGGTAGACTTTTCTACAGAGGCAAAAAATGCAATTGCACTTTTTTTCAATTCAATTGTTTGATTTAAAAAAAATTTGAGCGGAAATAAAAACAGAAATAGATCTATCTATTCTAAATAAAATCAATTCAATCGTTCGAAAATATTAATTTTAAGTAATTTAATAATATTCATATTCTTGATTTTTAAATGAAAAAAGAAAATAATAAAAAAATTATTTTGAAATTTATTTTTGCATTTTTGTGTATTGAAAAATCGACTGGACTGCGGAAACTTAAATTAAGATTGAAAAATGATGAAAACTACTCAAAATAAAGCTTATAAAAAGATTTTATCTATTTAAAAAGAAAGGGTACTTTTCCTCAAAATAAGAATTTTAATGAAATTGATTAATGGGTTCTTTTAAAATTATTTTTGGTGAATGTTTGATTTATTTGGTTGTTTTTAAATTAGTTCTTTACCTTTGGATGAAGCATATACAACTTTTTGATATATTGGATTTCTATTGACTCCAACTCAAGATTGCAAATTTTTTCCAATATCTCAAAATCACGAAGTTTCAGTTCTTTTTGTTGAACCCTGGACTGTTAAAAATAAAAAAATTTAATTATTAAGATTAAAATTTTAAAGAAAATTTAAGTAAATAAAAAACATTAATAAAGTTTTTGTAGAGGTTAAGTAAATGTTAAGTAAACTTTAACTTTAAATTCTCAATTTGATTTAAAATTGTTGATATCATAGAAATTCCATTATTTGTCAATAAAACTACACAAATCTACAATTTTTAGGTATCCTTTTATAGAATAAAAAAAATTTATGCGGCTAAACTAAACTTTTATCTACTGTTTGCAGTTTTCGGATTTAAAAAGCTTTAAAATTAAGAAATTTATGTATCTTTTATGGAATTTTATTAGAAAATTAAAAATTAGAACTTAAAAGAATTATTCAAGTTTTTTTAAGCAAAATAAAAGAGAGACAGGGTGAGGAGCGCAATCCCGGTTTAGGGACTAGGGTAGATAAAAATGAAGAGATGGCTTAAATAATTTAAATTAGAAGATGTATAAAAAATTTCATATTTAATACAAAAAAAATCGGCTTTTGTGGCATTAAGTGCATAAAGGACATGAAAAGTAAGGATTATTTATCATTTTCTATTAAAATATTAGGACACAGACAAAGTATATCATTTATTTCGGAGCCAAATTTTTTTTTATATTTTAACATTAAAAAAGATTGACTTTTATTTTAAACTTTTTGCTCATAGGGGTTTTTACTAGGCTCATTGACAAAACCTCTAAGATTTATAAATTTCGTAAAATATATAAATTGAATGATTAATAATTCTTTAGAAAATAATCGGTCTTCTGTATTTTTAACTTTAAAATGCGAATTTTATGAGCGACTCAACCGAAATGGATACACCAGAGGGATCCTTAGATTTCACTGAAACAATAGAAATTGCTCAAAGCTTTGTATCTGAAATAGACGAGTTTATAGGTGTTGCTGGGGAAGACAACTCACTGGAACGAAGTGAAGTCTGTAGCGTATACAAATACATGGTCATTACTGATTTGGGAGCATCAAAAGAAGACCACCTCGTATTAAAAATACAAGAAATATTTAGCCATAAAAATAGAGCCGAGCTCCATAAAATGTTCTTTGAACTTACGAGATTGGATCAATAGTTTTTTGTAGATAAAACTCTTCTTTTTTTTGATCTTTGCTTCTTTTTCAAAATGATATTTTTTTAAATTTTAATATGTTATGTATCTTAATATGTACAAACTCTTTTCCTTCTATAAAGGATAACGATACGCTTTATTTTACAGCGTATCTAAAGTGGCTCAAGTGATGGCCTCACTCATAGAACAAAATACATATATAAATATTTGTATTTTAAATTCTTTATTAATCATTAATTTATATTCATTGACAACCATGACGTGAATTTATCTAATTCAATTGATAATTTTATCGTAAATTTAAATGCTTATGAAAAATATAGTTAAATACCATTTCATAAAATTTTGGTAAATTTATCAAAATTTAAATAAATTATAGCACTACATATCTTGATTTTATTAAATGATTTCATTGATTTTCCAAAATCGTCATAATTCAAATATTTATCTCACGAGTGTAAAAAGAGCATCTTATAATCTATGGTCATTTGATTAGTGCTAACAGGTTGAATTTTTTTGATTTTTTTATTTTAATAAATTAAATTTAAAATATTTACTTGAGTATTTGGATTTACCAGCGAATTTTTTGGCAAATTTTTATACGAATTTAAACTAGATCGATGAATAGGATTGATACGACTTGCATTTTGTAGTACACTTTCGGCTTTAGGCTCGTTTAGATTGCTCTTTAAGGATAAAATTAATTCTTAAATTAATTCTTCTATTTATACTTTAATTACTTGAAAATTATTTGAACTTTCAGCTAATTGTTTTCTCAAAATATTTAATAATGGTAACTGCGTTTTGGATACAGTGGGTTCAGCAACAGCCTCTACATCAGGATTTACTTCATTCGAATGGTTAAATTTGAGGTGACTTTTAAGATTGAACAGCTTTTTGGAGTAGTCCATCAAACTTTGATTTAAAAAAGTATCAAAAATTTTGAATATTTATTATTAAAATTCAAGCTTTAAATCAAATTTTATATTAATTTAAAAGTAAATTCGAATCCCATTTGACCAAAATCAGGTAACCAGCTGAGGCTCATCCAAATAAAAATTGTTTGTTGATATGGTAACATTTTGAACCAATTTATTGTCAAGATAAATTAAATTTATTCATCATAAGTATATACCCAAGACGCGTAGATCAAAACGTGACTAATATCAAGCCAGTATTCTTCAAGGAAATCTATCTATCAAATCTTCAATGATATTGAAAACAAAAATAAACATGCAATTAGTGTATCAACCTTTTAATAGGATAAAAATAAAGTAATAGACCAAAATTCGTGTTAATTTTATATCCTTAGGGTGAGTTTTATCTTTATATTGAACTAATTTGATTTTTAACGTTTGAATGCTTTGTTTAACTTAGATATTTGGGAATATTTAATGACAAGTTCAATAGCATATACTCGACAAAGTCTCGAAATGGCCATAATGATAAAATAAAGAGGACAATCGAGAAGTTATCTATTCTAAGAATTATTTTGTCTCAATTTTCGGAGAGTCCCAACAAAATATTGAGCAAAGTTTAGAAATTCAAATATGTACATTGTAAACTTAATTTCTAGTTTATTTTCTTATCGGTAATAGCTTAATAAATTTGTTTAAACTTAGATCGAAAATGTGTTAAAAAAGAAAAGAAAGTTTTACTAAGCTTAGAAAATAGTAAGTAAAATTTTTTTAAATAATTTTAAAACTTCTCCGATTAATCGAATTTATTTAATTGACAAAGAAAGGGGTTTGTTTTTAACTAAATAAGCCTTCTAATTTTATTTTTTTGCTCTTTTAGTCTGACAAAAATTTTCTTGACATTTTTTTTCCAATGAAAAATTAATTTATCTTAAAAGAATTTTACGTGAGATTTTAAGGCCAAAAAGATATAAAATTAAAATTCGATCTAGTTCAAGCGATCGAAGGGTTTATTTTTTTAAACAAAAGTCAGGTAGATTTTGTTCCAAATTTATTGTTAGTTTTTTTTAAATTAAAAAATTAAGTTAAATTCTAGGATACAGTTCGGATATTTTATCAAAATACTGTTTGACTATCTGATTTGAAGCTGATAAATAAATTTTAAGCAAATATAAATTTTGTGGTTTTTAGAAGTCAAAATTAAATTTTTGCAAATTTGATATCAACTTTTTATCGAGGAAAACAGCAAATATTTAATTATCCTTAAAATAATGAATATAACTCATACGCTACAGTTCATTTGTAACTGTACTGAGCATTAGTTCAATAATTTAAAATAAAATAATCGAATCATAAAATTCAATTCGCTTAATTTAAGTTGAGAAATGAATTAAATGATCAACCGTAACTAAAATGTTAAATGATCTAATGTTAAAATATTATTTTTCCTCATTTATTTTTGTATCAAATAATTCTCATGTGTAACATTTAAATTCTAAAAACTAAAAAATACTAGATGCACCGGAAGAATCCAGAATTGTTTAAAAGTCACAAGTATCAAGTCATTTGTTTTTAATTAGTTTGGATTCAAAATAGCAATAGTGTAAAGTTTTCCTTGTTTCAAATTGTTTACCCGGTTGATCAAGAAGGTTTTTATTTAGGACTTTGATTTATTGCTACCATCAAAGAATCGAAATTAATCGATATTAAGTCAGTCCAAGGGAATGATACAATAAAAAATGTTTCCGTCACCCTTTACAGATCTTGGACAAAAAATTATGATGATTAATTGGCAAACATTTATTTTATGTTTATTGTACTGTAGTGAATTCGAATAAAAAAAAATATTAACTTTCTTTTTTGACCATTTTTAAAAAAATTTTTTGAGCAAAAATCATTCTTTTCATTTAACAAATTTTATCTTAGATTTAGCCTTAGCTTTGTACTTGTAAAAAGATACAATCTACTACAATTAAAAACAGGCCACTCTTTTCAAATTGTGTTGGATCGTATATAAATCAGAATTAGAATCAAGCTTCAAAGTTTTTGATAAAAGTCTTATCAATATAAAGTATTTAAAGTTTAAGTTCAAATTCCATTATCAGGATTCGATTATAAAAATTGAAAATCTTGCTGATTCAATTTAAGAAGTTGAATTTGTTTTTCAATAGAAATAGAAAAGCTATTACCGATTTCGAATTAAATATAATATTAAATTAAACGAATAAAAAATTATAGCAAGATGAAGTTAACAGTTAATGGATAAATTTTTCAGAAAATTGCTTAAGGTAAAATCAATTTTGTTTACTAATAAGAAATTTTATTATTATTCAGCAAAATTGATCCTGCTCCTTTTCTCTTAATTTCACTTTCCCTAAGATTATCTTTCACGAAATTCTTTTCTAATAGAATTCGAACTATTTTTCGTAAATTTAAAGTAAAAAAATTTTAAGTTTCTGAATTAACTTGGACAGAGTTTTTCATAAAGTCATAAAGTCAAAGTGAAGTCTTTTGATTATAAATTTTATTTTGATAAATATAAAGGATGATGCGATAAAAATTAATCCTAAAAGCTATGAGTTATAAACAATTCTATCTTATTAATTAATAATATTAAAAATAAGCGAAGATAATATTATTCTTAACCTTAAATATACATCTAAAAATTTTAATGTCAAGTCACTGTCACTTGACTTGAAATTTTTTTTTAAAAAAAAAAAGTCTTGACTTATTTTGATTAACTTGACTTGAAAATTCATTTTTTTAAAATAAGTCTTTTGCCGTTCCATGTAGTTATTAAGGCGGTCATTTATATTTTAAAGTCTTTGAAATGACTTTTTTCAAAAAAAAAAATTTCAAGTCAAGTAAAATGACATGAAGAATGATAACAAAGTTTTTTGAATTTTCTTGATTGAAAAAATTATCCAAATCTTAGAAACTTTTTCTTCCTGTTATTCTCTTGTGGAAGTATATGTTTTATATATGAAAACAACATCTATTATCTCACCAACAGCTTTAGCAGAATTTTGTCTTTTTTGTACTCGAATTTGAAAAATGATATTAAAAGTATAAAAGTATATTAAAAATCTCTAATATTTGATTTATGACCAAAAAAATAGGGAATGAAGAATGCAGAATTCTAATTAGTTCGATTTAAGGAGACTTAATTTTTTCAAAACGGTTCAATATAAGATTAATATTTCTGACTAATACTTAATATTTCTGATCAAAATTATTCTGAAGTTTTGAAGGAATGATAAAAATTTACAAAAAAGTAAATTAAATCTTGAGAGAATAATCTAAATCAATCTAAATAATTATCTAATTAATATTGGCAACTATTTTTTTTTGTTAAATATTTTTTTAGAAAAATGTCCTATTTAATTTTAAAACTTTAAAAATAAAATTTCTTGTAAAATTACGAAACAAAATTATTTAATGCTTCTGTTGATAATTTATAAAAGCTCGATTCCATCGACAAATTCAAGTTTATGATCAAATTTGAATGATCATACTCAAAAGTTATCATTAAATAAGTTTTGTTGCAGAAGCAAATTTAAAATAAACGTTCAATTTTAAACTAAATTTATCTCTGGAGATCTCTGGAAAAATTTTGTACCCGCAGACTTTTGCACAATACCTGGGTGTGGTATAACATGGTATGTTAAAAATGAAAATATAACTTTGCATTTAATTTTAATTTTCTAAAAAAAACGTTTTTAATAGGAATTTTTGAGAACGATTTAAAAATTTGATCTTAAACTTCAATTTACCATTCCATTTCAATAATTATTTAACCAAAATTTTTCAAATTTATTTTTAAATGTAAATTTTAATGATTTAATTTTTTGTTTTTTTAATAATTTTAACTTTCAATTCCACATAAAAATGTTTTCCCAGAAACTTATTTATTAAAGAAATCAGTGTTCTGTCAAGTATTTTCTAAAGTGTGAAAAAAATTTTCAAATTGCGGCAAACATTTCTCCTGCTTCATGTGGCTTTATAATGTTACTTTACTTAACAAGAAAATAACAATTTTTTGCTTTATGTTATTTTTGAGCTTAAATTTTAAGTTTTAAAAGTTAAACAATTTGTCAATATTTGTTTTTCCGCTTTTATCAATTTTTAATTGAATTAAAGTAAACTTTTAAATTAAATTTTTAATCCTAGCATAAACAATTTGCACAAAAGAATCAGAGATATTAAAAGATAGAAGCTTAAACAACTAGGAAAAATTGTGATTCTTCTTTATTTGGGATTAAGTAAAATATAAAAGCGAACTTTGGAAATGACTCATTATCTATGATATTTAGTTAGGGTATCATTCTCAAGTTATAAAAGGCCTTTCCGCGTAATCAAAGCGACAAAATTTTGGATAATTACCTATAGGGATAACTTTTTACTTAACTTTTATTGCTTCATTAGAAAGTTTGACTATTCTAAAATCTTAAATAAATTTTTGATATTTTCAAGTCTTCTTTCCACCAAAGAGAAACTAGTCGTAAGAATTCAACCTAATTTATTATTTTTTTGACTTTTAAACTTAATCCGTATTTTTTATTATGACTGGCGAGCTTGTACTTGTTTTTTTCTAGTCAATTATACAATTAAACTAATCGCTCATTAACTTATACTTTCTTTTGAATATAAAGAAACAAATTTTTATCAAAAAGCAAACAGATAAATTTATCGATCAAAAATGAAACTGATCAAGCGAAAAGACTACGGCTTAATATGCGTAATATTTTGCCTAATTCAGCCTTTCGAGTTTTATGAACCACTAAACTTAAATGCTCCCGATGAGTATGAAATTCCCACAGGTTAGTTTAAAAAATATCAAATATTTATCAAATTTAATTTGATTTAAAATTTATTAAGAAACTTTTGTTTTGTGCAATTTGAGCCAAGATTTTTTGCGCAATTACTGTCAAAATAATGGAATTTGCTATACACTTGTAGATCATAGAAAAAGAGAACAAAAAAGTATTTATTCGATATCTGACATTTATTGTTCGTGTCCTAGTGAATACACTGGACCACAGTGTGGTAAATAGATGAAATTTAATTAAATATTTACTTTATTTTTGATTTCTAGAGGAAAAAATAAGCCATGAACAAATAAAGCATCAAAATGTCGTCACTAGTGAGCCAAATAGAACTTCAAACTTTTCTGAAGCAAAATTGAGCTCTTCCTTATCCTCAATTGAATGTTCGGCTCACATTAAGTGTTTAAATGGAGGAACTTGCATTAATGATCCAGTCGAGGGTTTTAAATGTAAATGTTCATCAGATTACATTGGGTTACATTGTGAAAATAGTAAAAATTTTTATCGAAAGTATTTTGTTTTGATTTTTAATTTTCAATCTTAGAGTATTCTTGTCCTGATATGAGTATGTGCAATTTACAATGTGAATTTGGTTTTAAAATAGACCAAAATAATTGTCAAATATGCTCTTGTAGTTGTGTTAACGAAAAAAATTTTTTTGAAGAGACCAAAAGTTACTTCAATTTAAAAGATGTGAAAAAAATTTGTACAAAATCGTGCAAATTGGGCTTTGTTAAGGATGAGAACAATTGCTTTAAATGTCAATGTTTAGAAGATACTTTTACAACACCCGAATTGTATAATCCTTTTGAAATTCAACCGAAGAATGATCAGCAAAGCTTTGAAAATTTTTGTCAAGTATAAAATTTTATTTAAATTTTAAATTTGCAAGATAAAAAATTTAATTTATCAAGAATGCTAAATGCCAACAAAATCAAGTTTGTAAGTATTTTGATCGAAGTTGGTACACTTGCCCAGCAGAGATAAAAAATTGCAAAATTTTTGACAATTTTTCAAAATTTCCGATTTGCGTTGACAAAAATCAAAACGGTATTTAAAAAAAATTATTTTGATTTATTAATTTTTTATTTTATTTAAAAGAGGCATGTATGGAGGAGGTTTCTGTGGGAAAGTGTGGAAATAGCCACGAACGATATTTTTATGATCCGATTGATAAAAAATGCAAAAAATTTTTCTATTCTGGTTGTTTAGGGAACAGAAATAATTTTTTAACAATTCAAGAATGCAACTTATTCTGTTTAAAAGATGAATCAAGTCATCAAAATGTGCAAATAGATTATCAGAATTTTCAATTATTTAACAGAAAATTGTTGAATGAAACAGTTAATCCTGTTATTCAAAGTGGCATTCAAATAAATGATAAATTTTCTTTTATTTCTACTACAAAAACTGTCAATACTATTTCTTTTACGTCACAAGTTCAGCCTGGTAGTCTAAATGAAACAATAGCAAGTAATTTAAATTCAATTTAAAATAATCAATTAGAAAATATTGTGAAAATTTTTAGATGTAAAATCTGAGATTATAAATGATCCAAATACGTGTAAGTGGGTCTGTGACTTAGATTGTCCATTCGGTTACAAAATTGATTACCGAACAAAATGTTATAAATGTGAATGTATTGAGTTAAATATGACTGAGTGTGGTGTACCATGTTTTCCACAAGGCACTAGTTCATGCCTTCACTCAATGAGAGCAAATAGTAGGCCAAAATGCGTATGTAATCTTAATTATGACGGAGTTTACTGCCAAATATGTAAGCTAAATTTTTGTAATAAATGCTAAATATTAATTAAAATTTTTTCCAGATAAAAAAAGCTATAATTTTTCGACTAGAGTAAAGAGATCACTCAAAATTAACAAGCAAATTGCTAATGACATCAAAACGTATTCAAATTTTTAAAATAAAAAGTACTGATTTTAATTTTAAATTTAAGAAATTTCACTCAAAAGTTATCTTTTGTGCTTGACATTAGTCAAAACCAAATTGTGGTTAATGAAGTAAAATTTTTTTAGTAAAGTTCAGGATTTGTAATTGTTCGTTTTGTTTTAGCTGCGGAATAATCTAAAAGAAAATTATTTTGTGATAAAATTTACAGTGTATGCACCTGATTTTACTAACGAAATCAAATTTAATTTCTTAGTTAATAAGATTAATGATTTAGTGAGTAGACAATAAAAGTAAATAAACAAATAATGATAAATTTTTTTTAGCTTTCGAAAAAAAATCTCACACTAAACGTTTTAAATGAAGAAATAACTCTTTATCCAAGTAATCAAATAATTAAAGTGAAAGAAAATCAAGTTTTTTACTTATTTAATTTTATTAGATTGTGAAAAAAATGAAGAGATAATCTCTATAGGCTTAAGCGAAAACTATTTGTTTTCATCAAATAAATTAAAAAATATAATAAGGTAATGTTTTATAAAAAAAATTAAATCAAAAAAATTTAAGCAATTAATTTTAGTGATTTAAAATCTGACATTATCCAGGCTTATAAATTAAAAAGTGGTTCGATTCATTTAGTCAAGGTATGTTACATTTGACGAGGTCAGGATTTTTATGTTGACCTTATTTTTATTTTAGCTGAATATTGAACCAAGTATTCAACTTGAAATTTTATTAAAAAATGACCTAAACGATCCGGACTTTTGTGTCAAGTCACTCAATTTGAAAAATGATGTAATTTAAATTTTTAATTAAACTTTAAACTTGAAAAAAATTTTTTTTAGCTTCAATCGAATAATTTCATGCCTGCTAAATTAAAACAGAGACTTTTGAGCGGGCAAAATTTTTCTCAAAGTGATGAGAAAAAGTTAAACTATATTGAGCCACTTTCTTCAGAAAATTTATTTCTTTCTCGCAGTTCAGATTTTAACACAATTAATCAAATGACATCGTCTGTTTTTTTGAATCATAGTATCGCATATCTTTCCGTTATTGCTTCATCTTTTTTTATAATATTTTTTTTAGTTAGCTTATTTGTTGTAAGTTTTTTTAAATTAAAATATTTGTTCACTATTAATGAATTTTTTTTTAAAAAAAGATAACTCATTTGAGACGTCGCCAGAATAAGAAAATTGCTAAATTTGATGATTCAGATAGCAGTTCTACATTTGAAAACTACGAAAAAGTAAATTTAAATAAAAAATATTAAATAAACTTTAATATTATTTGTATATTTAAAGAAATCTGAATTTCATGGATATTTTTTGCCTAATTATGCCACAGTGAAAACGGAAACTTCGCTCGCGAGATGCTCGATAGACAAATTTGGTGTTTATTGATGTTATTGTTAATGCTTACCTCAACGAACCTTAATTCAACAGAGATTCGATTCAAAAACAGATTTTTGTGAACTTTAGTTTTCAAATTTTTATTTTATGTACATTTTTTTGTTAAAATTATCCATTCCAGAGAATAATTTAAGTTTTTTCTTTGAAACACATTTATTTATAAAATAAAGCTTTTAGTTAAAAATAATTATTTACTATAAAATTAAAAAAATTTACTTAGTTTATTACAAATGAAAGATTTCATAAACTTTAAGCAAATTTGCTTTTGTAATTTCATTTCAAATGTTCTATACTAATCTAAAGTTAAATGAAACGATATTTTATAAATGATTTGCTTTATTAAAAATTCGGATCTATTAAAAAAATTGGCCTAAAAATTAGAATTTTGTTTGAGAAAAAAATGAACCTAATAGCTTAAATTTATGTTATTTTAGACCATTTTTTTATATTGTTAAGACTTTGAATATAAAAAAAGATAAGGATTTATTTCATGATAAGGATTTGTAAATACCTAAGCACTAATTTCATATAACTAAAAATTATTTTAGTCTCTCTCTGCAAAATGCTAAATAATGCAAAATACATGCTGAATATTGTGTGAGGTTCTGCAAAAACTCTGCGTTTTGCAGCAAAATACACGCCATTAAAAAGTATTTAATTTGACTGCGCATTTTAAATGAAGAGTTTTTGCGGAGCCTCATACAATATTCAGCATGTATTTTGCATTATTTAGCATTTTGCAGAGAGATTTAATCAAGTACCATTCAAAAGTTATAAAAAAAATACTATTTGATCTGATTTTTTTGATCCTAAACTTCAAGATGCCAAGATTTAAGTAGCAAACTTTTTTCTATTTACTTTTTCAATACTTTTGTAAATATTTCCAAATAATTTTTCCAGAGTCTTATGGACATTACTCTTTATACAAAAATAAAAATATTTATTAATTTTATCCATTTTTTTAAATTTCAGTTTATGTTCTTCATCATGATCATAATACAACGGTATACGCAAATTGAGAACGTTTGTAAACATTCTAAATTCTAAATTCTAAAACTAGTGTTGGGTACCGTGTGTGGCGGCGACTAGACCGCCGAAAGTTG
>QEOQ01000204.1:546038-556252 GCA_010279815.1 Brachionus plicatilis
GATTTTCTAACCTGTTGAGTTATTATTATTATTATTAGTGTTGGCATCCGGTCGTCCGCCTACAAGACCGGTCTCATATTTATTTTGGATCAAGAAACAAATTATATAAAATATTAAATTGATTTGTACATGGTGTTTTTTTCGTCTTTTGATGAAATTTTAATACAATTTGGAAAAAGTATGAAAATAATTCGATGCTTCAAATTAATTTTTTTAAAAAATTAAATGGGGTTAATTTTGCGATTTTATTACATTGAAATTAAATAGATTGAATCAAACATGATATATTTAGTTTTTATAATGCAGATTTTATTTAATCATAGCAATATTTAAATAAATTGTTATCTACTGGAAAAGACATCTTTTAAAAAAAACATCCATCAAAAAAGTGAAAAAAAAACCTGGTCTAAATAAAATGACGAGAGTTTTTTTACATGATAAAGGATGTTTAATAATAATCAAATGGCATAATGTTAATGTGTCAAAAACAAATTCTATCTTTTATGATAAATTTGGTCCTTCACATCAGATATTGTTTTTTAACCTCTTTGATGAAGTATTTTTTCAAAGGATACCATTTGAAATACCAAAATAAATAATAGTTTAAAAAATGTTAATTAAAAAAAATCAGAAATTTCCTTTAAAATAATAATTTTACCCAACAATAATTATTATCATTTTTTATAAACTAATTTTTGACCTGTAGAACTAGTAATAACGAGAAAAATGCTAAGTGGCTGTTAACGGATCACATGTTTTCAGGATAATGATAAGGCCTTGATCTTCCGACCACTATTTATGAAAGATAATTAAGCATTATCACAGAAAAAGAAACGGTCATCTAGATCTTTTTTTATAAAAGCTCATAGCTGAAAAACTTTTTTTTTGAGAAAATTCTTCAATCTTAAAGAATTGATACTTATAGCACGCCGTTATGTTGATAATCAAAATCTATACATTCTTATGAAAATTTCATATGAAAAATACAAATTTATTTTAGAGTTCTTGGTCAAAATTTATCTTTATTTATTTTTACTTTCAACTAAGACAATTTTTATTTAATTATTGTAAGAAAATAAAACCGTCAGATGGTCAAATAAATATAAGTAAATCTGCAATGTTAGAATCCGGTGACTACGAAGTTTCATACTTATATAGAAATTGTTTTATTGTCCTTTGTGGACAAGGATCAAAACTTTCAAATGAAAGAAGCCTTTCTGATTCCTTTAAAATTGGAGAATAGCTTAATATCTTAAAAGAAACCATAAAATGAAAAAATGATAAAATTTAATTTATTTTAAATTAAGCTATCATATCTTAGATTTATTTGCTTCTGTATATTAAAATTCTAATAAAAATTTTATAGGTTTTACATTTTTTTGGTAATTTATTCTATCATCTAGAATTTTAAATTATAAATAAAACAAAATATTTAAAATTATTCATTTTTATTTAAAATAATTTATATGAAATATTATTTTTAATGCAAAACTACTAACAAAATTTAATCCATATCACAAAACTAAATTAATGCATATTTTTTATGATTTTTTACTTCAAAAAATAAATTTTACGTAAAATTACAAAATTTATCTTTTATGGAAAAATTAATCAAAAAAATTTGAATTTTAAATCTTGCATGGAAAAATTCAAAAAAGAGTCAAAACCTAGCGACTTTTTGGTATTTTTGAAAATTGATAATTTAACGTAAAAAACCTTCTTTATCGTTAATTATCGTAATTTTACAAAAGTCATTTTACGAATTAATGTAAAATTACATTATTTAACGTAAGATATCGCCAGATTCTCCCAGCAAATCAGTACTGTATACTTTATATTTTTAAGAATACAAATAAAAAATATGAAATTTTTTATTCACAAATATACTTAAACAAATAAATTTTATTTGAATTGATTAAAATTAAAAAAAAATAATGAATTTTGATAAATTTTTTAAAAGAACTTTATTTTTCGCAAAATTTTTATTTTTAAAAATTTTCTTTTGATTCTAATAAATTAATTAATTTTTGAAAATCCAATGATTTGACTTTATTTTAAAAAAGTTCATAAAGTTAAACATTTTAGCAATTTTTTTGCTTATGACCAATTATTAAAATAAAACCAGAGTTTTTTTTTGAGGGATTTCTTTTAGCCTGTAAATTCTTGATAAAAATTCAAAAACAAAAAAATTTATACAAAAACTAATCATAACCAGGGTTTTTAGTTAATTATTTGTGATAGATGAATAATCATTAATAAAGCTTTATAACGTTTCGATGCGAGTTTCTATTCTTATTTTATTTACTATCTTGATACATTAGGGATATCATTTTTTATTTCAATTTAATTGAACCTTAAATCTATCTATCAATATATAAAATTATTGCTCAGAGAATAAATTTGACAAAGGAGAATTAGATCAAATAAAGTTTCATTATCAAAAGGTTTAGTATCTCTCTTGCCTTAAGCAATTGTAATTGAGACGCATTTCAATGTTAAATTTTGACCCATCGTTACGGTTTTTTGCCCCTGCTCTATAAATGACGTCAAAGTCAAAATTTCCTAACCTTATAATCCATCTCACCAGCCGAGGTGCTGGGTTTTAAATGTTTATAGTAAAATAAATTATAAGGACTCGAACTGGCTTTATTTTAACTAAACAAAAAAATTAAATAAAAAAATTAACAAATCATTAATCCAAAACTAATAGATCAAAGAAACTGAAAAACTCATAATCTTCATAACTGAAAAGCATAACAATAAATTACAATATTAAACATTAAAGTCCATGGCCTAGCAAAAGTACTAAAGAAAGTATTACTAAAATTTAACATCGAAATGGGTCCCAATTACACAATGCCCTAAATATGCTACCTACAAAACGTGAAATTAATCTTTTTTTTGAATAAATCACAATTGCTATTGAATCAAAAAATTTAATATATATTTTTTTATGCCAATTTCACTAGGAAAATATATTTTGCCTATTCTGTTTATCTACGATAATATACATGATACCATAAGCAAGTGAACAAGATGGGTGAAAAGTTGAAAAATTTTAATTTAATTTCTAGGCTTGATTATATTCAATTTTTCTTTAATAACTTAAGAAGTTTTATTCTAAAACTAAAAATGATAATAAGAAAATTTAAATTGCCTTTTAAATAAATTCTTTTAGGCTTCAAAATCGATTCGATCTTTATCGAAAATTTTATTTTTTCAAAAATCTGTTTGCCATACTTAACTTATTTAGTGGGACTTGCAGATGTTTTAAATAAGAAAAGCTCATTTTTTCTCAAAAAAATAATAAAATTAAATAATTTATGTTGGAGATTTTCTTTAGATAATAAAAATAAATAAATTTTATTAATTACCTATTAATTAAAAATATAATGATCGGTTTTTCAATAATAACGTTAATCTTGTGTAGCTCAAAAAATTTGATTAACTTCCAATATTTGAATTTCAGATAAATTATATTAAATGTAAGTTTTGAATATGCGTATGCAATTAAGAGATTACCTTGGATATTCGTATTCATTTAATTTCTTTATTTAAAGTCTAAAGTAGTGCTGAGAGGCGGTTCAACCTGGCCGGCCAAATGTACGACCAGTCTTAAAACGAACGGCCACTTTGACGGTCAGACAAAATCAGCGGCAAAATATTTTAAAAAATGAATTTTTTTCCATTTAGAATTTTTCAAATGTGTTCCTCTCCATATTAAATATCAGGGTCTGAGTCAGTTGTTTAAAATTTTGAAAATATTTTATCACTTTTTTTATGACCAATTCATTAATTTCCTTAATAAACTCATAATTTTGAATTGAAAAATTTGTCAAACTTTAACAAACCCAATTCTAAATGAATGATATTTCGATAAAAAAATTAATTTTTTATATCATTTTACGTTAATTAAATAAAAGCTTTTAAACACAAAAAAAGAACCAAATGACTCGTTGCTGTTTCTAGAATTAAAATGTTTTTTTTACTTTTATAAAATTCAGCTCAAAAATTTTAATCAAAACAATACCCAAAAGTCGAAAAGCAGGTATGGGACAAAAAATATTAATGATTCAAAAAAAATGTTTCTAAATTAAATTACAATCATTAGGTGGAATTCGTGTAAAAATCAATTTTCCTTACACTAATTATAATTCATGTTTTGGCATATTTTGTTCAATTTCATCAATCTTTTCAGCAATTAAGTAACAAAGTAACAAAGATCAATTTTTAGAAGTAATAATAATAATAATTATTAAAGATACCATAATAATTATTATTATGGTATCTTTAATTTTTTACTTCTCCCTAAAGGAGGTTAATTATAAATAAATAAAAATAAATAAATTAAAAAAAAAACTGGATATTAGAAATTTATTTTTGCAATCAATTCAAGGATATTAACAAGAATGCTTTATAAAATTTGGATGAATAACGCAACGAATAAGAGTTATAATTTGAGAATGTTTAGAAGTGTTTGACAACTAATACAATTAAAAAAAAATAAATGCAACTTATAATTTAAAATTAAATTTTATCTATCCATTAGTTCTTGGCCATTGATCCATGGCAAAAAATGCAGTCAAAATCCAAGCAACTCCCAAACAAAAAGATACGACACAAAGTGCATAAGCTCGATTGTTAAGTTTTTTTGCTTCATCTATGAATCCATCTTTAAATTTTGTTCTTGCTTTAAATGCTAGACCAAATGCAATTATTCCTGTAGGAAAAAACAACAGTACCGCAAGAGCAGCCACCCATCTCCAGTCATAAAGCCGTCTTGGAGCGTTGGGATTATATTTTTGTCTACGACTAACCGTATTCATCGTACTGGCTCTGGAGGCATGGGATGCCGAGGTTTTGATTGTGTGAGTGCTTGTGTACAAGGGATTGGTCGGTCTGATTTGAGGGTATTCACTATAGGTAAATTTGGATATTTTGGAGGGTGTTGATCCAATTGACCGATTGTCTTGTTGGTCAAATGCTGCATCGCCGATGCTAGATTCTCTACCTGAGTATATGCCAAGTCCGGGAGCCTCTTGTAGCCGAATATTTGGTCTAATGTTTTGACCAACATAACTGTTTTGATTATTTGGTGTATTGTCTTGTTCGTATCTGTTCATTTTTTTCTACTATTCAAAATATTAGCATGATTTATCTAAAATTTTTGAAAATATTTTAGCAAGATTTCGACACAAGTTAAACTTAAATTAGTTCAAAAAAATAAAAGAATTAAATTCAAAATCGGTCAATAGATTCATTCTAGAAAATATAGTGTCTAAAAATTTTGTGCTCGGACTCAATCATAAATTATGTTTGAATGAGAAAAAAAGGTAGATTCGTCATCATTTATACAAAAAAAAAATTGAAATAGGTCATTCATCTAAAATTTACATTAAAATGGCCAATGGAGAATATTTTATTGTGTCTTTATAAACAAATCGAACGACTACTTTAAATTTTTTTTGTTGATTATTTTATGCACAATAAGATTATAATGCACAAAAATAAATCTATAAATTTTAATTGACTGTAAAAACTGATAAAAATTAATACCTTGAATACACTGAAAAACTTGAAGAATTTTAAATTAAAATTTATCAACTTTTTGACTATCCAGAAATTTTGTTTTTAACAGTCTCTATCTTATTTATTCACATGAATCAAATGAAAAATCCATGTTATGCTGGTCAGCTAAAATATTATCTTTTTAAAATTATAATTTAATTATTTTTAAAAAATTTTCCCATGAAGTAATAAAAAATTTTGAATTATTTTAGATTGCACATATCATCATAACTTTTATCAATCGATTTTAAACAACCTAGATTTACAAACATCCAAATTTGCGGATATCAGAGTCAATTTTATTACAAATCAGCATAAGTAAAATTAACCTTCAAAGTGCTGTTAGCCTTAGGACAATGCTAAGGATCGCACATTTACACTTCAACACTCAAAGCTGGACTGATTTTGATTAAAAATTTTCAAAAATAAATTTAATAATTCACAATTAAGAAATTCGGTATTTTTAACTCTCCTAAATTTAAATAATTTGTGTTTTGAAGAATAGTTTTTTTAAAAGTAAATTTAAATGTCAGTTTGACTACCGTTTTTCTGCATTGAACTATGAATCTTCAAAGTATTGATGAACGGATCTTGAAAGTAAAATAGCAAAAAATTGGTCTAAAGAAAAAAAATAAAACTTACATAGTTCAATTTTATTTGAATGGGAAAATTTAAAAATAAAGCACATTTTTAAATTCTTACTATGTTTAAGAAGATAAAAAGCTAGCAGTAAATTAAAAGTTTATTTTGAAAAATTTTAAATTTTCAAATTAATCTAGGCATTGATTTTAATCGTCTTGAATAATCGTAAATAACTCTGAGTATCAATGATCATTCTTTTGGCCTGTAAAACTAAATAATCAAGGGCTGAAATATCACATGTCGAACATAAATTTCAGTAAATTTAAAAATAAGCTTGGCAAAATCAAATAAAGTCTTAGGATTAAAATTTTACTATAAAAAATTTGTCATCTGCAATAAAGACCGAAAAATTTACAAGAGTTTGGTAACAGAAGTTCTCCATCTATTTGGCAAATAAAGAATTAATGAGTATTTATCAGTAAACAAAAGTTATATTACTTTTCTACTTATTCCAAGTATTTAACCAAACAAACTTTAAGTAAATGTGACTTTTCCATTAAAAAGAAATAAAAATTTTTTTTAACTTTTAAAAATTATTTAAATCACTTTGTAATATTTAAAATTTAAAATGAAATTGAATTTTAAACTTTCAAAAATCTTCAATTTATAAATATTTAACATTAAAATTTTTATTTATTCTTATTCTGATAGATAAGATTTAAAAAAAAATAAGATTTTTTTAAATAATTTAATTTACAACAAAAAAGTTTTTCTTAAAAATTTAAGTAATGAATATTTTTCCGTAGTTTCTTATTAAATATTGTATTTATATTTTAACTAAAGCTTTTATAACCCAAATTTCTAAATATTTAGATTTTTTGTAATTAAGATAATTGTTCAAATTGATTGTTGGAATTTGAAAAGTTTTAAATATATATCCTTTCTCTTCATCTTCATATTCATTTAAATCATTCATGCATTTTAAGAAAAGATCAAAAGCAACATCGGTTATTGAAAGACTCACGGCATCAAAGTTAATTCGTTTTTCATTTGCAATTATACAAATTTTTTCTTTCTTTTCTCCATTTGTAATCAGCTTGTAAACTATGTTAAAAAAATTGAGAGTAATGTCTTGATAATAAATGACATCAGCGGCCAAAAAAACACTAGCTTTCTTAAGATAATCTAAATCGAATTCATTAAAAGCATAAATCGTGCCGGTTTTTGTCAATTTATCAAATAAATTTTCATACTGAGACCAATCAAGACTTTTGAATAAAATATTTGAACCTTTTTCATCAATTATGTCCTTTAAATTTTCCTGATTTCGTAGCCAATTTTTCTCAGCTTCTTGTACAACAAATTCAAGGTCAGTGCAAAAAACCATTTTGGCATAAAATGATGCAATATAACTAGTAATTCCCAGACCAGAACCAAGTTCAACCACTATTTGATCTTTTATGATGTCCAGATTATTTAATAAATAATCGGAGAGAAAAAAAGCTGAACGCCAAAGCTGGAGTCCCACTTTTTCCAATTGAGTCTCAATTTCATGATCTATCAAAAGTAAATAATGCTTGTCAGGTCGTTCAGTTATCAAATCGCCGTCTTGGTCAAATGAAAATTTTGAGGGGTATTTTGAAACCGGCAAACGAAATTCGATTCGACTGGTGTATTTAGAATATTTTTGAGATACTAATTCTCTTTCTATTTCTTCTTCAATGTGAATATCCGAAGTGAATAATAATTTTGATGATAAACCACAATTTTCAGTCATTATTTTTTTAATTTTATTTTAAGAGATTTTATTATATTTTAAAATTGTTCAAGTTTTCAAAATTAAACTAACTTAAAAATAATTATAAATAAAAATTTACTTATTGCTCAATATCTTTACGTTTTTAGGTATTGTTTCTCCTAAATTAGATTATATGTTTTCTATTTTTTAAATGATTTATTTAAAATCATTTTATTACAGTCCCTGCTGTAACGGCTTTAACATGCGTATATTTTAAATGCTTTAAAAAAAGGAAATGCACACCATCACCTTTCTTTTAAATGATATTTAAAAAATGGCTCATAAACATGTTTCTTAGAAAACTAAGGCTTAAAAAATTCAAACCCAGGGTCTATTTTTTCATAGGATTATTAATTTTTTGATAAAAATTAATAAACGAAAATTCGAGTTTTATTTTATTGTTTTATTTAATTTGAAAAATCATCAAAATTAAACATTAAAAAAATATGATTCTTAGTTGATTTAAAACAAAAAATTCAATTCTGGGGTCTGTTTGATTGTAGGATATTAATTTTTTGAAAAAAAGACACTAAAAAGAGAAAATTTGCTTTCAAAATAAATTAAATTAAAAAAAATAACTTTAAAATTTAATTCTTATTTTTTTCCTTTTCAAACTCAGTTTCTTTTTATTATTGTAGATAATTTAATTTGAAAAATTATTCTTTTGTTAAAAGAATTTACAACAATCAATTTTTTGCTTTACTGATATTCAAAATAATTATTATATAATCATATTTGTTTTAAATATTTGATTGTTTAAATTCTAAATATTAAGATTCATTAAGATTGAATATTTTTTATCTTATTTATGTTTTTTTAATATCTTTTTATTATGTTTTTTATGTTAATTTTATCTAATGAATATAGATAAAGACAATTCTAAGAACAATGTATTTGAATATTAAAGTTAGTTATCGTAAGTATATGTATGAAAATATTACTGTTTTTCACACATTTTGGTTTTAAATATTAAGATATAAATATATAATTAGTTTCAAAAAATCAAAACCCGTTCGCCATGTTAAAAGAAATGTTTACGAGAATGCGCGGTGCTTCTAATTTAATATAAAAAAGAGACTTAACAACAGTCTTACTCTAATAATTAAAAATAAATTGTTGCACCTTTATTTAAATTGAATAAAGCGCTAATTAGAAATTAAAATTAAAAAAAATTTTGAATTAAAATATCAATTATATATATTTGGATCGAAACCATCAGGCAAGTTTCCACTAAACTGACTGGTCCAGCTCCATCGGCTCCTGAATCAACTTGATTATTTGATTATAAAAATTAGCAAAAAAAATTTATATCAAATAATTCAATATTAAGGTTGGTTCGGTACGGTTCGGTTGGAACGGTTGGTACGGTTTTGCTGGTACTGGTATCGGTTTTCATTTTTTCGCTTCACAATTTTATTGCTATCTTCATAAAAAAAAGTTTCTCAGATTTCAAAATTGGTATTTCAGTTTTCGAATTTTTTTACATAAACTTGAAATTTTTTGATGAAATTCAAAAATTGCTAGTGAATCAATTATGGCGTCTTTTGGTCGTTTAAGATATTAGTCGTAAGCTGACTCTTTAAAAATATCTTGGTCTTCTTGATTCATTTCGATTAATTCTTCGCATTTTTTCAAGAATTTGAATTCATCAGGAAATAATTATACTAACATCCTTCTGTACTCTTTGGACAAGCTGATAAATAAAAAAGTTATATAAAAAATCCACGCTTAACTTAAAGCAAAACAAATAAAGGAGGGGAGGTGCAGACTGTTGTAATAAGAAAATTAAAAAGTAAGAAATTAATTTATAAAAAAATATAATGTTATTTTCTCAATTTAAATATTTTCTTCTTTGTATTTAAAATTTCTTACACTTTTTAAATTAGATATTAATGGCTTCCTTGAATCACCTTCTGATGGTCTCTTATTTAAGGGATATGAAGTAAATGGAATATATGAATTTTCATTTCCTATCATGACCCAATTAATCAATTTACCATTTTTTTAAATACAAAAAAAATGCCACCATCGTATTGGCCAAAATATAATTTAAATGCATTATATATTTACCATTTGCTAAGTTTTCAAAGCAGAATAAAGCGCATATTCATTATTTCTCCATCGAAAATTTGATTCAAATATATACTGACGCCTGTAGTTTTTTTTTGATATCTGATGAACCTTGACAGCATAGGATTGAATCGTGAAATATCCCTGTGAATTGCCTTTTTTGATTGTATTAAAATATATTTTTGAGTTTCAAAAA
>QEOQ01000204.1:567575-577614 GCA_010279815.1 Brachionus plicatilis
CTGCACCCGAAATAAAAATAAAATAAAATATTGTCTGATTTTCAAACAAAAATTTTGTGTCATTTTAAAGGGGAAGACGATAACTTTATCTAAATGCTTATCTCTCTCGAATCCATTTGTCGTCATTCGAAAGAAAAAAACTGCATATGCTCAAATTTTACATATGTGCCAAACACTCAATATGAGTTTTTTCTCTTAGTGAAAAAATACGACCAACTTTAAATATGTTTTAAATAATCTTGCCTAAAAATCTATCCTCTGTTAAGTGTAATATACGTATACTTTTTTTCTGAAAAGATTTTTTGTTGCTTATCATTTTTGAAATCTTAAGAATCCAAAGAAAATTTTATCTGCTAAATTAATTTCTGCACCAGAACTTGTATAAATTCCAACATGTGTTTTTTTCATATTTATAAATCATTAATGAAACATTCGAAATACTTGGCCATCAGTCATCATTGTCTTGTCTTGGGAAATGATCTTATAAATCAAAATTTTAAATCCAATCAAGCAAATTTTAAAGAATTCTTTATAAAAATAAAAAAAAAATTGAACAGATAATTAATTTAACACCAAAATCACCAAAGACCTTATCTTGACGCATTTTCAAATTTCTTTCTTATTGAACAATCAAAAAAGATTCTTAATAACATCATCTAAAAAAGTAATCATTTATGGGACAACTCAGAAATATTTTATAAAAAAAAAATAAAAATATTAATTTTTAAGGAACACTTATTTTTTTCTTAGCTATCCAAGTCTGAAAACTATAGTATTACGTAAAATTAAGAAATACGGCATAGTAGTTCTTAACTAATTAAAAGCTTCAGTACGTTCCATTCATTCATGAATCAGTGCTTAAAGGCTGTTCACAATCTTAATCATAAGAAAAGTGAGTGAAAGCTTTTTCCCAATGGATTTCTTTAAATATTTGTCATTGTTTTTGATTTTTAATTTATTAACTATAATTTAAAATAAGAATTATTTGAGTAAAAGTTGTATGATAAAAGCTAAAGAGAACAAAAATGACTCAAAGCTTCTCTGTAATTCAAAGTTTCTGAAATAAATTGAAATTTGCCTTTTTTAGAATGTCAAAGTTGCAAAAGGTCCATTTTTAATTTATTTTTATACAATATCTAATGCATTTATGAGTTAAAGAAATTAATTTAAAAACTAATCAAAAAAGTTATCCAAGTAACCAACTAGAGCCAAATGACCGATCTAATCTTGAGATGGGATGAAAAGTTAAATTCTTCAACTTAAAAGAAACAACATAAAAAGAATTGAGCTTCTCTGAATGCTTAATAAATATTAAATATTTTGAATTTAAAAAAAAATTCAATTGATTTAAGTCACTTTTTCAAGTCTAAAAGGTACTAGTATTTTAATTTAAATTAATTAAAAGATTTTATCTTAAAAAATAACTTAAATTTAAAGATAAAAAGTTAAAATCAAAAACTTGTTTTAAAAAAATTTCGGAAAATAGAAAAACTAAAAAGCCTCGGAAAGTAAATCAAATTCGATGCCGAATATAAGAACTGAAGCAAAAAAAAATTTCTAACAATTCTAAAATTTTACCAAGAAAAAAATTCAAATAACTTGTCCAATTCACTTTTTTCAATAAAAAGTATTATCTTTAAATGAAATAATGAAAAAAGTTTAAATCTAATCAAACTAAATGACAAGTGAATGAAAAAAAAATGTATATATCTAAAAATTTAAAAGTAAAATGAGATCGACTTCTAAAAAAAATTTCTTAAATAAAATTTGATATTGAACATGTAAACACTTCGGACACGGTCTAAAATATATCAGCTCTAAATTTTCCTTTCAAGAAAAATGAAATAAAGTCTAATTTAAATAAGGTTATAAAAATAAACATTTTTATTATAAAAAATAATCCATTGGCTGAAATCGAAAAAGAAAATTGCTGAGATTAATAAAAAGCTAATAATCGAAAATTAATTAGGCTTAGGTACTAGTGTTTTTGAACACCGACTTGCTACTCAAAAATCTAATTGGACTAAGCAATTTAAAAGAATTTTTTGTTTATTTTTACTAAAAATACTTTTAATAATCGAAAATTTTCTAATGAATTTTTTCGTACCAAACCAAGAAAAAGCTAATTATTTATAGATAGATGAAGAAATAAGAAACAAAGATAAAATTAAGATAGACAGAAGAATTTATAAAAATTAACTTTAATTAAGAGGCAAAAAAGCAGAATTTTAAACTAATCTTAATTAAGACTCTAAAAACTAATTAACTTTTTGAACACTAGTGATTTTTTAGCTGCCACTAGAATGCAAAACAACAAATCTTAAGTATGAAAAATTTTAAAAATTTAATCTTTAACAAAATGCCTAGTTCCTGTTTACTTCAGAAATCACAAGCTGATCTGCTAATTACAAAAGCTTAATTTACGTAATGAACTTAATAATTTTACTTTTATTGAATTAAACATTGATAAAACCTTGAGAATTTAAAGAAGAAATTTGATTTGGAATTATTTCCCTTTTTCTCTGTGTGAGTCCTTTATTATTTTTGGTTATCAATATTTCGAGATAAAGCATCGCTTGACTCTAAAGATCTACTTTTTTGATGTAATTCATCAGTAGATCTTTAGAGTTATTGAATTTCATAAGCCGAAAAATGCAGCAAAATTGAACATGTTTTTTCAAGAATGGCTAATAAAGTACCGGAACCATTAGTTTCTTTAATGATTCTTTCAAAAACATTATTAAATTTTCAGACCGATCACCGATGATTCTGTTTTTAACTTTGTTATTACAAATGGCTTTTGATATTATTTCAGACACCTTGAGAGCTGTAAATTCGTGAAAACAAGATATAAACCGGAAATAATACTAATCAAAAGTTTTTGAGGTTCTGAAAGCTTAAAATACAGTTACGGACTAATTAAATCAATTAAATTCTAATTACTTTTATTTTAATTGAAAATAAAATACAAACTTAAAAGATACAAATTAAAACATTTACTCAAATAAAATTTTATTCAATTAAACTCTATTATTTATTTCTAAAAAATTCATATTTTCAAAAATAGAATTCCTGATTTTTTTAATTTGCCTGAGTTGATAAAATAAAATTTTAACCAAACAAATATTACACGAATAAAAAATTAAATTTTTTTTAAACCAGATCATTTCTTCAGACATAAATTTCACCTATTTGGTAATCTCAATTGATCAAATCTAAATGAAGCAACTTGTCTTCTAATAATTAAATTAATTTTAATTAAAAAATAACCATAAATCAGCATACTTTACATCAAATTGATTTCTTAGAAAAATTTAAATTTGATTCAATATTTTTACGATCTAAATTTCAAGAGAAAATTATGATCGATTAAATTATAAATGATAAATCAAGAAATTTTGGTTGAAATGTCTGGCATGAAAATACTTTAAGGTATGCATGATAACTGCATTGAATTCTCAAGTCGTAGATATAAGATTAATAGGCAAATATTAATCAAATTGTAATTAATATCCATGTCTTTTTTTGTATTAAGGTGTTGATACACTAATCATGTTTTTTTAATAAATATTTCTATTAATCAAAAGTCTAATTAAGAAAAATTGCTGCTTGAGTTTACGCTGAAAATTTTGAAAAAAAATTGCAATATTTTATTTTTTCATCTGGTCAGTTAATTTATTTAGATATTATCAATTTTTTTCTAAAATTTTATTATCTCTAATAATAGTTTCTGTCCTAAAAAAATTATTGAAAGCTTTAAATAAAGAATTTGTGGTAAAAAATGACAATTCCATAAAACTTTTGATTAACTATAAAGAAAAAAATTATTCAAGTTATTGCCATTACCAAGTAAAAAAGAACCAAATTTAACTAAATATCTCAATACAAAATGGAAAATATTTTAAAAAGTCCATTTATGAATTATCAGAATAAAAAGCTGAAATTTAATGTCAAATCGAAACGTAAAACTTCTCCGCAAGAATACATAATAATATGTTCCTTTCTATCCAAGTGGATAATGGAGAGGCGCTTATCTCCTTTTCCAGTACCTATTGAGCAAAGACTCCGACCTGACACAGTGGTTACTGTATCGAGTTGATCATCTACACCACTAGTATTACCCAGTAGAAACCGGTCCCCCTTCTTATCATTATTTTATTTTTATTAATCTTTTCATTTTAAATAATCAATGATTAATAAAGCTCCATAGTTCAATTAATTTTGATAAGGGTAAAATAAATTTTCATGGATATAGGATAAATATTTAAAAAAAAATTATTTCAAGACTTTATATTAAAATTAATAACTTTTTATTTAAAGATTTAATATTCTTCATCATTGCTTTGAAAATCATACTCTACAGGATCAAGTCTAGGACTTTCGTAATCTTTATTCAAGGCAGCTAAGTATTTTCTTGCTTCTGAAAAACAAATATCTTCATTGCCTAGAAAACAGTGGAGAATGGCTATTTTGGCATACACCATAACGAATTTGTGATCCAATCTAGCCCAAGCTTCAGCATTGGCAATGGTATTGCTCAACATGCACAAAGCACGTTGATAATTTAATATATTTTTGTGATATTTTAGATTTTCCCATATTTTTAAGCTCTTTATGTTTTTGAATGATTTATATTATTTTTCGGTCAATTTAAATTAAAATGTGATTAAATTTTTTCAAATAAAATGGTGTATATTTAAATTCAAGAAATTAACAAGAAATGATTATTTATAAAAAAAATTGAATTTTTGTCATAATTTTGTGTATTGATTGACAGCAAATGTTGTTTATCAAAATACTGATTGGTCTAAACTTTACATTAAGGTAACTTAAAGCGTTACAAATAAAAACTCAACTATTAACCAACAGTTAACTATACTTATGGTTGTTTACTGTTGGTTAATAGTTAAATTTCAATAGTGTTTCTTTAATAAATTTTTTTAAAAAATTTAAAAAAATAAAAATTGAGTTAGGAAGCGAAATACATGGTTTGTAATTGATATAAATCAGACTTTGAATAAGATCTTGCTAAAGTTTATTGGTTCAACATTAAAATGCTCATTTTTTCAAAAAAGAAAATAATTTAACATTTAGAGCAAAGTTGATTTTACATGAACACTTAGTTGTTGATTTCAGTTTATTTTATTTTTTTGGCAGATTAATTTAAGTCAATTAATTTTTATCTTAATAAACATATTTTTTTGCTTTTTTTTGTTTTTGAGATTTAACTGTGTTATGAAATAACATTTCCTTTAATTTTTAAATTGATTTAAAAAATTTAATTTTTTTATTACGATCTTTTGCTTATATTTATGGATCTTTTAAATTTTAATAAAAATAATCTTAATAAATCTTAATTTTGAATTGAAGGCTATTTCAATTGTTGAAATATGTTTAATATTCTTCACCTTCACCTTCACCTTCGCCTTCTACTGAATCAACTCCGACTTCTTCGTAGTCTTTTTCCAAAGCAGCTAAATCCTCTCTTGCCTCTGAGAACTCACCTTCTTCCATACCTTCACCGACATACCAGTGGACAAAGGCTCTCTTGGCATACATCAAATCGAACTTGTGATTCAATCTAGCCCAAGCTTCAACAATGGCAGTGGTATTGCTCAACATGCATACTGCACGTTGAACTTTAGCCAAATCACCACCTGGTACAACAGTTGGTGGTTGATAGTTGATGCCAACTTTAAAGCCAGTTGGACACCAATCGACGAACTGGATGGTTCTTTTTGTCTTGATAGTAGCAATGGCAGCATTGACATCTTTTGGCACAACATCACCTCTGTACAACATACAGCAAGCCATGTATTTACCATGTCTTGGATCACATTTGACCATCTGGTTAGCTGGTTCGAATACTGCATTGGTAATTTCAGCAACAGTAAGTTGTTCATGATAAGCTTTTTCAGCTGAAATAATTGGAGCATATGTAGCCAAAGGAAAGTGGATACGTGGATATGGCACCAAGTTAGTCTGGAACTCAGTCAAATCGACGTTCAAAGCACCATCAAATCGCAATGAAGCAGTGATTGATGAGACAATTTGACCAATCAGTCTGTTTAAGTTGGTGTATGTTGGTCTTTCAATATCCAAATTACGGCGACAGATATCATAGATAGCTTCGTTGTCAACCATAAAAGCACAATCTGAGTGTTCCAAAGTAGAGTGAGTGGTCAAAACTGAATTGTATGGCTCAACAACAGCAGTTGAAATTTGTGGAGCTGGGTAGACGGCAAACTCTAATTTTGATTTTTTACCGTAATCAACGCTCAATCTTTCCATCAACAATGAAGTGAAACCAGATCCGGTGCCACCACCGAAAGAGTGGAAGATCAAGAAACCTTGTAAGCCAGTACATTGATCAGCCAATTTACGGATTCTGTCCAAGACTAAATCTACAATTTCTTTTCCAATGGTATAGAAACCACGAGCATAATTGTTGGCAGCATCTTCTTTGCCAGTGATCAATTGTTCTGGGTGAAACAATTGACGATAAGTTCCAGTTCTTACTTCATCGATTACGGTTGGTTCTAAATCGACAAAGACAGCTCTTGGTACGTGTTTTCCAGCACCAGTTTCAGAGAAAAAGGTGTTAAAGGAATCGTCACCACCACCAATAGTTTTGTCAGATGGCATTTGACCATCAGGCTGAATACCGTGTTCTAAACAGTACAATTCCCAACAAGCGTTACCAATTTGGACACCAGCTTGACCAACGTGGATTGAAATACATTCTCTCATTTTGATAGATTAGGATAAAAATTTTTTATTAGGAAAATTTGCTTTTCGACTTTCGGATAAAATTTAAATTAAAAAAGATCAACTTCTTTACTTATATTCAAAACTTAATTCATTTTAATTGGTTAAACTAATTGATTACAGTTGAGTTTCCTATAGTTACTTAGAACGATGTTATTTTGATAACTCTGGTATTTGATAAAGAAATTGATAAAAAAATAAAAAAAGCTTTTTAATAAAAGCTAACTTATTCATAATACTAATAAAAAAGTATTTTCTTTTGTTTTTTGATTATTACCAAAGTAATATATAGATTTAGGTGAGTTTAAGCAAATAGAATATTTTTAAAGTTTTAAGAATTTGAATGGGCAATTAAAAGAATTTTATAAGTAATTAGTTTAAAAATCTTAAAAGTTTTTTTTGGTAATACCGTTTTCCTTGGTTCTATTATGCTGCACCACAAGCTAAGACACTCTTTAGGTCCATGTAATTAATATTAAAAAAAAATCTTTTTATCTTTTGTCATAAGATCAAGTCTTGATGACGCATTAAATTATGAATTTCAGAGTTTGATGCGGACTTAAACCCGTGATAACGCTATTAGAACATGCGTTCTTAATTAAAAATTTTTAGCATGAGATGTACATTGGTGCATCTTTCAAAAGCGTGTATTAGCTTGTTGTGCAGAATAATAGAACCAAGGAATACGGTTTTTAAAATGAAAAATCGAATTAATTAATTATTTATTTTAAATTTTTATTTAATTTTATTATTCCGGCTCTTTTAAAGCATCATTATTTATTTAAATTCATAATTAAAATTTTAATCTTTCAATAAAAATTAGAACTAAATAAAAAATTCATTATTAATTAATAATTAAATATTATATATAATTATTTTAGTTATTTTTAGTTAGACCATATTTTTGATTTCTTTTCTTAAACCGTTATTTCTTGACCACTACTCTTCGAACAATGTCAAAATTTGGGTTTATTCTATATAGAACAAATACCATCGAAGGCATGTTATAAAATTTTTTAATTTTTTTTTTAGAATTAACCTTAACTATTGACTTTAGACTAAGAGTAAGCGCAAAAGTTTACTTTTATTCTTAGAATAATTTCGCATTTTTTGGAATAAACTTAAAAATTGTGGAGTTAAATTCGAAATTAAGAAAAATTAAAAATTAACATTTATTCTAATTTTTTGTCATTATTCTAGAAATAAAAGAAAAAGTAAAATTAAAATAAAAAATTCAATTTAATAGCCCTAAAAAACTGTTTAAAAACATTTATTGATTATTTTGCCTAATAATTTTACCATTTTCGTCGCCAGGTAGCCTTTTTCTAACACGTTTCGTTTTTTTTTAAATAAAATTTTTAAAGAGTTTCTATTTCTAAATCTTCATTTAAAAACCAAAAACTCAAACTAAAACTAAAATACAGCATATATATTATATATATTACCTAAAAAACGTGAAATTGAGCATTACGCGAAATGCCAAGATTTTTCACGAAATATCATTGTCAAAAAATAAACTTGTGATTTTAATGTATTTCAATAATTGCCATTAATTATTAGGCAAATACTTAAATTTTTAAAAAATCATCAATTTTGAGATCCTTTTTGAAATGTTGACAAAGATGATTTGTAAATTTTTCTCTTAAATCTAAATTTTGTTGTTGGACGGCATTATTGCTCGGGTTAATAAGAGCATCCTTTATCTTTTGAATTTTTTCAATCATTCTTATTTATATATTTTTAAACAAATTTAGATGCTTAAATTAACACAATAGATACACATACAACATAAATAAAAGAAATAATTCAATTTATAAAATTTTCGATTTAATTATTTAAAATTAAAGAATTTGCCTTTTCATTTAATAGAATTGTAATAATTTTATATTTTAGTAGGTCATTTAGCAAATTATATTAGAATTTTCTTATTTTTTTTAGTTTTTATGTTTTGCCATGTCATTTCACAATAAGATCAGTCATTTTGCAAACTTAGTTTTTTCCAGTAAGTTATTGTTTGCCTTTGGCTTTTTGCGTCATGCCCAATTTCGCGTTTTGACTGTAACATATATAAAGAAAGAGAGAGAAAAACAGGGCCTGGGGTACAGGGGGTGTTACATTTCTCTCTCACCCGCAGAAGACATTTCCCTATGTCTGAGACGTAATATCAAAATAAAATTAGTATAACTAAAAAAAATTTAGTTTATCTGGTAGCTTTCGGAAACGTCTAAGTCTAGGACATTGATTTCCAATGTCCACTTACCCTCTTTCACTGCACAGGATGTGATTTTCAAAAAAAGTCATGGTTAGAAATGCTGAAAATTTTTAACTGACTGATTGTTGTCTGTCTTACTTGGCTATCAATCATTTTATGAGTCGTTCTGCAATAATGCAGAGCTCATATATTCTGTTTCTTCCTCTTCCCCTTCATAGAAAATGATGTCCTTGTCTGACTTGAGGGAATTGATGTTTAAAATAGAAATGGTGAATTATTTAGATAATAAGACGATAATAGGATTGGTGGATTCGTGGAGTGTTTCCGTGTCTCAGGTATAAATTAAAATTGATATTTAAAAAAAAATCTAGAAAAAATTAAAAAAGGTTTTTGTCTGTTTTGTATATCAACAGTCAGAGATATACAGAATTTATATAAAAAAAGATTTTGGATTAGGTACTAAAAGTCAATGTTAAGAAACAATATTTAATTTATACGAATGTCATTTCGATTAGATTGATGGGGTAAAAAATGAAGGAATTTACTCATAGTAAATGCTTTTAATGAAAGAAAATTATATTCAAGCAAAATATTGAATGATGATTTCAAAAAATTGGAATATGGTTATATTGCTCGAATCGAGCAATTCAATCAATTTTATTCAATTCAAGCAATTTAGCGGGACAAAAAGGAGCCCGCTAAAATAAACGGGCCAAAGTCCGTCCGCCAAAATTGGAATGGTTTCATAGACCGCCCGTTTAAAATTATACGGTTATTAAAAGGGCCAAAATTTAGCCCGTCAATATAAACAGGCCGCCAACCGCGATGAACCACCCGTCTATTGGACCGGTTAGCTCTGTCCGCATCCAGCACCATACTCGATATAACAAAGTTTCTTTTCATCTTTTCAAAAAAAATCCGTACAAAGACAAAAAAGAAATCAAATTATCATAGGCATGGAAATCGATTTGTATGTTTCCATTTTTAGCTGGACAACGCTTAAAGAATAACGAGTACTATTTTGATTTACAATTGACTCTTAATATTTTTCAATAACAA
>QEOQ01000204.1:608476-634402 GCA_010279815.1 Brachionus plicatilis
TTACTAAAAATAGATTTTTTTTGTATTTCTATTAATGATATCAGAAATTTAGATATATAAAAATAAATTGCCAATTTTTTTAACAAATTAAATTTTAGTTCATATATTTTAATTGTTTAAATAATGCATCAAATCATAAACCGTAGTCTTAGACAAAAATTTTTTCAAGTATTGTAAAGTAATTCATCAGCTTTAAATTAAAACAAAAATCTTCTAGGTTGGCAGAATGTGACGGAGGTTATTAAATTTCAGATTAACATGTTTGATTATAGTTTATTATTTGGAGCCATGTAAGAGTTAATTAATGTAATTTTCGAGATTTTATTAAAAAAAAACTTTATCAGTTGAAAAATTAATTTTTAATATCTGATATTTTTAACCTATTTTGTAATATTTTGAGAAAATAAATCAAGCTTCGTGGCATTGTGTTATACTTAGAATACAATCATTACATAAAGACTAAATTTCAACATTTGAGCGCAGTGAATAGTTCAAAGCTTGTAACTTTTCTAAAATGTATTTGTAATTTGTTCTTTTTGAAATTATTTAAACTCTAACAATATTTAAAAATTCTTCTAGCAATGGTGAAAGGAGTTTAATTGCTCAAAGCCATTTAAAAAATATATTAAATAAACTATCAAAAAAAAATTTGAGCGAATTAAATATAAATTTTAAAATTACCCTCTTTCAATTGATTTGGTTTCTCCATGTTTTGATACTATTTGCCAATAGCTATTATGATCATCAGCGTTTCGTACCGCCGTTACAGACTTTAAATGAAAAAAAATCAAAGCCAAATTAATAAAATTAATAGATTTAAATTTACCTGTTGTCCTGATCCAGAACCATATTTGACATCATGAGAGTGCAAACGAGCGTTAGAATTTAAATTCAACAGCTTGATTGTTGATGTAAATGTGACGTAATCATATTCTGAAAATAAATGTTGGATAAATTAATTAAATTCCATTCGATTGAAAACAAAGATAAAAAAATTACAAAATAGAAAAAAGCTAAATATGCTTTATGTTTTGTGGAATAAATTATTACAAAATGAATTATTTTTTCAAATAAATCTTTTTAATTGGCATGATTATGTGTTCATATTTTGTTTTCAATATTAGCTGAATGAAAATTGGATTTAAATGAGAATCTCCGAAAATAGGAAAAATATTTGCCATTAAATTAAAAGCAAATAAGACTTATTTAGTTACACAAACGCTCCGAGGAATACCCAATAAAGTTGAATTAAGCATAATTTTTTTGAGAAAAGTTAGATTATTACTTACTCATTGATTGTATTTGGTTCAAAAATGATAGAACTATCAGAATCCCATACAAAAGATTTCCATAATTTGAAATTTTTTTCCAATATTCCATAGCTAATTCAATTCGTTCTGTTAATAACCAATCTGTTAGTTAAAAAATTAAAAAATTCTAATCAATAATAATTAATACCTTTTTTTAACCTTCTAATCTACACTTATTAAGTTGAATTTATGTCTTTAAAGTTGAAATTTTTTAATAAAATAAATTATGATTTGAAAGCTTTATTTTGAATTTTCAAAAATCAAAAATGAATTTCAAGAAAAATATATATTATATATACGTAAGGAGTCGAAAATATGCTTTAAAATATTGACACGTGTTATTCAGGGAATTGAAATTGAAATTATTTAAACTTTTTAACCAATCTGATATCATTCATATGCTCAAAATTCTTCGGTAATTATTAAATTTTTTATTTAATGAAGATTTTGGCGAAAATAACGACTTAAATTAAATTATTGATTTAAAAGTATAAAATATTTAAAATAAATTTTCTGTCTCTTTTATGTTAATAATATTTAACCTAAAAATCAGACAATTACTCGGAAATTCTGAAAATATCTTGAATTTAGGATTATTTTTAAATAAATGAATGATATTGAATAATTTTTAAAAATCATGACATATTTTTTGAATGATATTTAATGGAGAATTCATAATTAACTTCATAATATATAAATCTTTAAAAAACAAAAAATTTACCAAAGCGGCAATGAAGATACAATTTAATAATTCATTTTTTCAATCTCAGTCGGTTCCGGAATCTTAACATAGATGATAGAAATAATTTTAGTTTTAATTAAGGAATTGCTCACTTAAAGCGCAAGCATTATTTCTGATTTTTTTGTTTGTTAAATAATTTCCTTTATTATTATTAAAATAGTTTCATCTTAAATTTAGTTAGTTATGTCTTTTTAAAAAAATTGGCATATTTAAATTTTAAGCGCATCTATGATTCTGAATATTTTTCTATAAATCTCAAAATCAAATTTGACTTTTAATCGATATTTTTGATTCGAACAATCATAAAGGATAAATAAAAGAATTCTTTATATTAAAAAAATTTATTTTCAAAATTTATTAATTAATGTATTCTAAAACATAAAAAAAATAATAAAATTAATCTACCACTAATCCAACTACTTGGTTATCTTTTGTGATACAAAAATTACAATAAAAGTTAGTTTCTTCATTTTTTGAAGAATAGAAAAATGTTTTCATCAACATTTTTTCATTGTGAGTATCATAGACATAAAATTTTCCATTACTAAAAAATACAATTTTACCCTCGACAATTTCAGGATAATTTTTAGGAAACTTTTGTTCAAAATCAGCTACATAGAAATGTAAAAAATTGTATGGTAAATAAACACTTTTGAGGAAACTCCCGTCTATAGCATTTAAAATATTAATTTGAGAACCAAATAAGCTTTTTTGTTTTACATAAATTTTGTTACTTTTTGCATAAATTTTTAGAAAATCTTTTGTATTTGAATTTAAAAGACCACTTGAATTCAATTCAAATGAATTTAAAAGATCAATATTCAAATTAAAAACATACACTGATAAGTATTTGAATGCCTTTTCAGTTATCAAAATGTAGATTTTACTGTTTTCAGTACAAATATCAACAATATTTTTATCCGAAAAATTAATAAAATTTATGTCTCTGCTTTCAAGTATACTTAACTCACCATCGAAAATAGACATTTTTACCAAGTTCTCACAACTTTCTAGTTTTATTGGATTTTCATGACACACAAAAATACTTGACCCGTTAGTGTTGATTGAAAATACTTCGTAATCAAGTTTTATTTCTTTGGATAATTCGCCAAGCTTATTAAAAATTTTTAAAAATGAGGAATTATTCTGAATTGAATGCAAAACAAACAATTCTACGTTTAAGTGTTCTATTGAATAAATTGATTTAATTATATTCTTGTTAACACTTTTAATATTAAGAATTGAATCCATTGAAAATATTGATTCAAAATTTTTTCTTTCATTTTGTCCATTAATTTCAGAATTGTCCTGATTTAAACTTTTGATTTCTAATTTTCCAAAAGAGTCACTTTCTGGCCTAGAACTTTTAGAAATAATATTTTTTAAACCCATAAATTTCCACGAATTTAATTCAATTAAATAATTATTTATTTGACTCTCTATGGAATATTTGTATATCTCATAATCGAAAGTCTCCTTAAGTTTCATCGTCTCTGTATTCAAATAATTACTCCATGCAGTATTTTTTTCCACAAACAAATCGATTGCTTTTCTAATATTTTGTCGATTTGCTTTTAAATTTTCCATTATATCATTCTCCATCAAATTAACCCGGTTTAGAAGATTTAGCTTTTTTTTTTCAATTATTCCTTGGATATTTTTGTAGTTCCAGTCCAGTTCGAATCTTAAAATGCCAAGTTTTGAATTGATCCTATTTTCGTAATTGTTAATATAATCTTTAAAGTCTTGAACACGATTTTTAATTTTGTACAATTTAGCTCCAATGTTGTTTGAACTTTTGGAATTAATTATGCGTAGTTTCCCGTAGTGTTTGTCAATTTTATCCATAAAAAGTCCAACAGCGTTTATTTTTTCAAGATCTTCATTAGGTTCATCATCTCCTTTGAATTCGTTTAAGCATTTGTACTCAATGCAAATTTCACATATTAATCGATTGAAAGGAAGTTGAGTCAAATCGTGGTTCAATTTCTTACAAAAATGACACTTAAAAGATTTTTCTATATTCATTCTTAATGTAAATTTATAAGCTATTATTAAATATTCATTACAAATTTATATTTGTTTTAACTGAACTTTAAAAGTCCTGAATTTTCATCATTGATCTGAATAAAGGACAAACAAGTTAATCTTTTTCAACCAGTTACACATTGGTCAAAAACTGGGTTATCAGTACATTTTTAAGATACTTTTTCAATTTTATTTTTTCATATCTCTAAAAATCTTTGATTCTTATTTATTAATTTTGTTTAAAAAAATGTAAATAGCTGTCTATAACAAAGTGTTATTGATTACAAAAAATATAAAGTCAAAAGGATTATTCCGAAGAACCATTAGGTGTGTAAATCATTTACACATTTAATTATAGTTAAATTAATAATATAAATTGTAGAATAAATTGTTTTGTTTTGATTGCAAGATTTTTTTAATCATGAAAACAATTTTTAGCTCTGTGATCAATATTAAATTTTTTTTATCAATTTTTTAAAATCATTAATTAGGTTTTTCTCTTTAAAAATATAAATTGTAAGAAAATAATTTTTAATTGTTTAGTTTAAAAAAAGTTCTAGTTATATTAGAAAAATTAACATTTTAATTATCATTTAATTTTGAAAAGTATATTTTAAAGATAATCAAAAATTTAAATTGTCCTTTATTTAAAGAAAAAAATCAATTTTAGTAAACAATTTCAATTAAACGGAAAAATTTACAATTTTATATTTTATTTTAATCAAGTCAATTTTAAGAAATTAATAAGGTTAATAAATTTTCCCATAATAAAAAGGCTTAGCCAATGTTATTTTAATATAATTGAATTGAATTTATAGTTTGATTCTATTTTCAAAAATATAATTCAACTCTAATAAAATATTAATTTAAGCCATCGTTCTTTTGGCATTTTTCGGATCATTTTAATTAATCTCTCTTTCATGATAATTTTCAAATTTAAAAAAAATTTAAAGATATTATTTAATTACAGTCGACTCACATGATAAAACTTTGATAAATTTTCATATATTGATACTTTATTCATTCTATTAAGTAATTTAATTCAAAGATTTTTTCAATTGAGATTTTGTTCTATGCATTTAAGAATTTTGGGAATTGAAGCGAACCGACAGAAATTTATTTAAAGATTTACTCCTCGGTCAATGAACTTAAGAGCTATTTTAACTTTATTTTTGTATTGATGATAAGTAAATCACTCTTTTTTCTTACAGTTGAAGGCTAAATACTTTTTTATTTGAATTTCTAAGGAAATTCAGCCAAAAAAGATATTAATAAATAATTTAAATAAATATTCTACAATAATAATTAATTATTTTTTTTAAATACTTATTTAAATTTAAAATAAATTAGAAAATATATTTGATTAATTTGTAAAATAAAAAATATTGACTCAGCTTAAAATTATTTAATTAATTGAATTTTTCATTAAATTTTTCATGTTATTCATATCACTTCTAGTTGTCCATTCTGAATCGAATATACGCAACGCAACTGTTTTGCCGAAATTTAGGATTGCATAAGCAATTAGTGCTTCTACTAGCAGAGTTCCCACACCTTTATAAAATCCCAAAAAACCTTCTGTTTCTTGAATTGATTTGGCACAATCAAAAAATCCATCATACCGAGTGTTTATCGGAATAACTCCATAACCATTATCCGTGTTGTCTATAATGGTTCTAGTTCCTTGAACCATAAGACGATTCAAAATAGTCTCTATAGGATAAAGAGCCAACGTAGCACTAAAATAACTAAATAACTCTGACAAAGCTTTGGTGTATGGCTGATCTACGACCTCTGCTTCAACTTCATCAACATTGCAGATTCTTCTCTTATAATACAAAAAATAATACAAAATATAAAAAGTCTATTGTTAAATACTTTATCATTAAAAACTTTTTTAAATAAATTAATCAGTTTCAAGAAAATTTGTTCAAATCCAACAGACAAAAAATGAAAACCAAGAAAATAAAGAGAATTGGGAATAATTAACGACCATAAGGATATCATTCGTGTTCTATAATTATATCTATAACCAGTTATACGGTTATATGTCTCTCTTGCCAAATCAACCAAACCGAAATTTTCATTAGAAATACCACTCTTAAATCCAAAATTATTTTAGTTAAGTTGGAAATTAATCAAAAAGAGTTGTATACTTGAACACTTTCATAAATAACAGCTGTTAAAATCGGAGTTGTCCATGCACTCGAGAGCCTAATAAAACAACCGAAATAAAAATTTGAATAAAAAATTTAAAATTTTTGAATACATTTTAAGACTAATGTGACCATATAGCTTTTCTGTTTTTTTTACATCCTCTATGTTCCTTAAATTTTTATAAAATTAGACAAATCAAACAATATAAAAGCCACCTTTACTTTTCCCAAGTTGTCAACTCAGCCAACACTGACTCTAAAATTGTTTTTATTCCATTGTATGCTGCCATGCTAAAGCACCCTTTCCACAACGTATAAAAACCCTTTAAAAGCATGATAATTTATATTTTTTTTTTTTTTTATAAATTTACATAAAAATTAAGATTGTAAAAAACGGGCATTAGTGTGAAAGGAGTTGTATGATATTTGTAGCTTTCCGAATGAATCTATTAAAGAAATTAATGAAAATTTTTACATTTTTTTCAAATTACTTGACATTGCCATCTTAATGCTTTTAAAGGATATAAAGCAAATTGATTGAAAATTCTTGAAAAAATTGTTTTAATTATATTTATTAAATGCAGTGCTATTAAGATAACTTTTTTTAACGTAAATTCTGATAAAGTTTTTTCAAAGGCAAATATACGTAAAATTAGATAAAAAATAAAGATAGCCAAAGAAAAAATCGATTCTTTAGACAATTCTTTATTTTTTAAATCTCTCCTTGAATAAATTAATATTTATAATATTCTGATTATTTTATTTTATTTTAAAAAAGAATAAAGAATTCCCTAAAATCTTTAAAATTCTGTAAAAAATTCGATATTTTCTTTGGTGATTTTAATTTTTACCTAATTTTACGTACCTTTGTAAAGACTTTACCAGAATTTGTGTAAATAAAAGTTATCGAAGCACCACTGCAAAATTTCTCAATAAAATTTTTGTGAAATTTTATATTATTTTTTGAAATTACTTGGAAGCCTTGAATAATAGTTCATTGTTACTTTTTAGCTGCTTAATAAAATTTTTATCTTCCAAACTTTGTTTACTTTCCATTTCGTTTAAATTTTGGTTATCCACATAATTTTGATTTAATCTGCTATCCGGCCTATAATATGGCGGTGATATACCAGGAGAAAAAACTTTGCTAAAGGTATTTGATTCATAGGGCTCCTTCAAGGGAACGTTTTGATTTTTAAAAAGATCTGCCATCCTAATAACGAAAAAGAATAAAATTCTCGAATCTTTTTTAATAAAAATTATTTTTCAAAACTTGAAATAATTATTCAATCAAATACATTCACAAGCTTCAAAAATAGCATAAATTGTTAATTTAAAAATGAACTTAAATAAGATTCGTTCAAAAGCGTTTTAGGAATTTCAAATGCTAATTTTGTACTTGAATTTTTCAAAATAAGTACTTATCTTCTATTCTATTAATTTGAAATTTTGTCAATAATTTATTCACGACAGAAAAATCGATTTTTACAATTATAAAAAGCTAAAATTGTAATTTGGAACTTTGAAATTAGATGAGTGTCGAGAAAGAAAAATTTGATAAAAAAAAATCCAACCAAGAAATGACAGGAAATAATGGGAAAAAAAAGAATCGTCATCCTGAATTAGCACGATATCAACCGCCTAGTTCCAGAAATGCAAATAATCAGAATCAGACACTACAAAATATAAACAAAGATTTACAAAATGTAAAATTATCTCAAGAAAAGCATCCAGAAGTAATTAAACCAGCAGAAAAGAGTTCAAACAATCCAAGTGGAGGCCTAATTAAGTTAGACCAGAAAGCTATTGATAAAATAATCAATAAGGGTGATCAGAGAATTTCAAATGATAGATGTGAAGCATTCAATAGTGATGAAAATACTGATTCAGAAAGGCATTTGATTATAAAATCTGATCGATTACAAAAAAACGAATCACGCACTTTATTCAACCCTAATAATCCAGATAAGCCAATTCATGTTGACTTAAAGTCAAGACAAGGACCAAGCTTAAAACCAGAACTTAAAAAACCAAACATTATAGATAAAAAGTATTTTTTGTATTGATTGTGTACTTGCATAAATAATTATTTTGTTCTAGAAATTTGGTCGATAATTCAAAAAAAAAAGAACCAGAGATTAAAATTGACCCAAGAAATGAGGAATTAATCAATCGTGTTAGCAATTTGATAAAGCATATACAACCATTAGAAGAAAAATTAAAAAATATGCTTGCATCTTTTCAGTTCAACCAATTTTTCGATCAATTTTTGGAAAATATTAACCAAATCAGGTAACATTCAATAGATTTAGCAGAAACGAAAATTCTTAATTTAGTTAGATTATTTGTATCTATTTAAAATTAATGCTTTAAGTTTGTGAGAATTCTAATGCTAAAAAACTAAAAAAAATAAAAAATTTATGAAAAAATTGATGTTAAAGGTGAATTTTTAACAATCTCTAAATATAAGGGTAAAAAGTTTTTGATTTATTTAGAAAAATAAATTAAATTTATAATATTTAAATTTAATGTTCAATTAATAATTTCAATGAGGAAAGCCATAAATGACGCGTTTTAATTGTGAACAGAGACTTCTCTGAACTTTTGAGGACTTTTTTATTTTTAGGTGAGAATATTTCTTCACGCTCCTAGATGTCCGAATATGTTAACTCTATTACATATTTTTTTCCATTTCATAAGCATGAAGGTTGAAATCATTTTTATTTGAACACCGGCTAAATTTTTGTTTTCTTAATTTGAATTTTAAATAAAAAAAAACAGAGCCAAAAAATTTTAAAATCTATAATATTTTTTGCACTACTGATCGTCAAAAGAACTGAGAATCAAACATTTCTAAATTTTCTTCAGATTTATATTAAACATTTATCCATTTCTTTTGCATTCTATAAAAATTCAAAAATATATGTTTAAAATGTTGATCCAGTTTACCAATTCTGAGACTCATAAAAATAATCAAAAAAACATACAAAAATACTAAGTAAAACAATTATTTTATCAGAAAATTGTCTTTCCCAGGTAATCAAATATTGTCATTTTATATTTGCTCAATAAGGTACTAAAAAGGAGATGAGCGCCTCATCTATTATCCTTTAGGATACAAAGGGACAAATCAATATTATTTGTTGTTCACATTAAAGTTTAGATTTTACCTTATAACTAATATAAACTTAGGGTCATGACTATCTCAAATTTTTTATATCCATAATATTTTTTAAAAGATATCAAAATTTCAACAAATTCTTAAACATAATTAATTTTAATCATTTTAGTTTAATTTAATGATCATTAACATGTCATAAATTAATACAGTGGTGCTAAAATCTGGCTTTTCTAGGTAATTTTACGAAAAAAGTGTATTCTTACCCAATGATGTATAATTTAACGTAATGTTACGATTTTTGGCGTAATTTGACTCAGAAATTTCTTATAACAATGCGTAATTTTATTTAGCATTTCGAAAAATTTACACTTTTATTTTTAAAAAGCATAAATCAAAAAATGTCAAAAATAAACCAATTTTTAGTTAAAATTCGTTTTTTTTTTGAAAAAAAATGTTTTCCTATATTTGTGAATAAAAAAAGCGTTATTGTTTTTTAACGAATATTACGGCAAAAAACTGTAAAAATTGAAAATAATAAATAAAAAAATAGTAAAATTATGAAAAAGAGTTTTTTAGAATTTTTTTTTTTAATTTTGATTTCATTTTAAAGATTTATAAATAAAAACTTGATTTTTCTACTTATTGTTTTATGATTAAAATTTTTCTAAATTCTAGAGAACATTTGAACAAAGCATGTACTGAGGCTTTGTTTGCTCATTTAGAAATGGCCACCAATTCTAATACAGATCTGAACCATTGGCGTTGTTGCTACCATTTGTTGATTGAAGCATTACGCAAGGAACTTAATAGCAACAAATCACTGAAACCTCCACAGCAAAATTATTTAAGCAAATGCATAAAAGATTACATTGACCAAGGTATAGCATTTTATTCAAATTTGATGTCAAATTTGGAAAAAAAATATTTTAATTTTGAATCGAGTTTATTTGTTGATCTCAATTATTACGATAGAACATTAAAATTTATTGATAAAACAAAAAATTTAAATACACAAATTCGAAGCAAGGATGCAAAATATTGTCTGATGGCTTTCAATAGGATATATATCTATTTGGGTGATTTAGAGAGATATCGTGAAATGATATTTCCATCTCAACCTAACCAGAGAGATTATTCTTTGGCTAGACACTATTATTTAAAAGCGATTCCATTTGCACCTAAAGTGTCTCGCGCCTATCATCAACTGGCTATTTTAGCTGTCTACACTAAACGAAGACTTGACTCTTGTTACTACTACTTTCGATGTTTACAAGTACCAATACCGTTGACAAGTGTTAGACAGTCACTAAACTCAATTTTTGAAGAAGTGAGACAAAAATCAGACATAATTCAAAAAAGTATTAGTCAAGCAAAATTGAATAAAGAAAAAAATAAAAAAAATACACAGCACAAATTCAAAAACAGGGTGGAAATTTGGTACAAACCATCTCAATTGAGCAAAACAGCTTTTCAGAGTGATTCATCTGATTCCGAACAATCCAATTCTGAGTCTGACAATGAAATTGATGGCAAGTATGAACCAGAAGAAAAAGACTTGAGTATTAGCGAAGTTAACAAGAGATTTATGCTCAATTATCTCAATTTAATTGGCAAATTGTTCACCAAAGTTGGTATGGAAACATACGATGAAATATGCTCAAATATGCTTCATCAATTCAGCGAGCTACTTAAGCGTAGTTCAAGCTCTTTGGGAAAAAATCGTCTTTTACAAATAACAGTAATAAATATATCTTTGATAGAAATTATTCACAAAACAATTCATTCTGATATTTCCCAGGCAAGAACTCAACTGTCAGAATGTGCTCTTCAATTAAGTTTGGACATGTTCGGCTTGATTGTCAATCGATTTAATTATTTGATAAAAAAACATCCTCACAGCAGCTTAGACACATGGAATCAGTTATTTCCATCTATTAAAGTATTTTTGGATTGGATGCTCTGTAGCATTCAAATTTGGCACCCGTTTCCAGATCAATTGCGTCCTGATCTAGGACCTAACTTTAATAGATGGTCTATTTTGGTCGACTTTTTTAACATCGCTAACAAAAATGTTAACTTGTTCGAAAATGAAAAAATTGACCATGATTTGTACAAAATAAAACTTGAAGAAGACTTGGAGCTCGCTGGTTTTGTTCCTCTGCTATCTTTGCCAAGAGAGGATTATGATTTTCAGAATAATGCAAATGTAAACATTGAATATGTAAAAAATTTTCTCACTCAAGAGCTTGTTGAAAAAGAAAAAGTTAAAAAAAGAATGCGGAAATGTTTAATATTTGCCGAATATTTATGTGGCTTAGAAAAGCCAATAATGAAATTTGATGTTGTAAATAATTGTTATAGTTTGATCGAGATAAAAGCTGAGCCCAGACTGGAGACTAAACGAACAATCAGCACATGCTCAAGCTCGAGTTTTAAGTCAAATACAAATGCTGACGAAATGGCAGAACTAAACGACACTGGCACCGAAATATCTGGTGACGAACTGAACAGTTTGAGAGAAAAGCATAGATTTCTAAAAAGTAAAGTACAAGAACAGCAAAAACAAGAAAAACAAATTCAATCTTTGGTAGAGGCGAATTTGCAGAGACAAATCGAATTGGAGATTCGACCAAAGTTCATAGTTGCCGACACCAACTGCTATATAGATTATTTAAATCTAATTGATCTCATTTTAAAATCAAATTATTACATTCTGATACTTCCACTACTGGTTCTAAGTGAACTTGAAAAGTTGGCCAAATCAATTTCTAATTTATTTGATGATTCTCAAGAGCATGCGGAATACCTGCAAAAAAATGCCAAAAGAGCTATTGAATTTTTAAATTCAAAATTTGAGAAACGAGAACGAAATATTAAGGCAATGACATCCCAAGGATCAATTCTAGAAACTATCCAATTTAGAACAGAAGAAGTAGTAAAACCAGTAAGTTATTTTCGATTCAATTTTGAAATAGATAAAATTTTTTATTAGGGCACAAATGACGAACTTATTTTGGGATGCTGTCTTCATTATTGTAGAGACAATGCAAGAGACTACATGCCTGCTAATAAGAGTAAAATTTAAAAATTGAAAAAACTTGCTAATTTTTAAAACTTAATTTTTAAAGATGATGCTATTCATTTATTTAGAGATGTCGTTCTTCTTACAGAGGACAGACATTTGAGAATGAAGGCGCATACAAGAAATGTACCAGTCAAGAATATAAAACAGTTTTGTAAATGGTCCGGATTATTGGTCTCTTCAAATGTACTTAGTTCCAGAAAATAGCTATAAATTTTTAATTTTTAATTTATTATTAGTTTTATTTAATTTGAAAACTAATTATTGATATTGTGTGTGTTTTTTAAACTTTATAAATTAAACAATAAAATTTTTAAAAACTCACAATTTTGAAATTCTCTGGTTTACTAATTAAAATAAAAGTCATTGATAGCTTTAAATAATTAATAAAATAAGATATTAATTTTTTAGAGAATTTTCATTATTAGTGACGAGAAAACATTGATGCTAATGAAAAAAAATGTATCATTTATGCTATTTACTTTAAAAACCAAATATAAGTGACAAAAAGTTTAAGAATTGCTGCAAATTTTGTATCAACTTTCTGACGATGAATCAGATACTAACCATAAGTGAATTAATTTTATAGATTTTTTGATTGCAAGTCTAAATGAGTATTGACTCAAAAAAGTAATATATCCATTTGCTCGGATAAATCGAATCAAAAATCATCCAAAAACAATGAATTGAAATAAAGAAGAAATTATTAATTTTATAAAACATTTTTTTAATAGTGTTTAGAAAACATTTATGCTAATAAAAAAATAAAAATTGGTTATGTTATTCTATTACTAATTTCAAATGTTTCTTAATTTTTCAATTCTCGCTTTTCTCTAAAAATATTTATTACACCTTTATAAGTCAAAATAATATAATTATTTCGTTTTTCAAATTCAAACATATAAAATAAAGTTTCAAGATCACAATTTTTGAAAAAATTACTAATCAAGGTTTCAAACATATAATTAAGTCTACTTGATTTTTTTAAAAAATAATTAGGTCTTCAACTTTTAAAATTATGCCTCTAAATTTTATTTTAGCAATTCTGTATAGATAAAATGCAAGACAAAAACGAGTGTTCGAAGTTTCGTCGAGCTGGTCGAGCGATCGCCAATCTGGAATTCGATTACAGCTTAAATTGTTCTTCTCCTGAGTTCTGTAATCAGTTGCTGATCTATCCAAATTTGAAACTGCTTACAAAATTAGAGAGAAAACTAAGAAATGAAAGCAAAACATGGATCAGCGACTTTATTCAATCTGGTGGACTTTTTTCCTTTTTAAAATGTGTTGAATATTTATCTTATAAAAAGAATGGAAATAATTTATTGAATTCAATTTTGCTCTGCAAATGTCTAAATTGTATTAAAGAAATAATGAATCACAAATTCGGCATGGAATGCATAATCAATATGGCGATTGAAGAAAAGTCATTCAACTCAATTTTGGTTAAGACCGTTCTAAATCAAAACCAAGTTGTAAAAAAGGAAATTTTCCAAATATTTTCTGCCGTAGGAATGTATTCTGAGCAAGGATATTCTCTTAGTTTAGAAATATTAAATTTAATAAAGGCAAGTATAATGATTGTTTTTTAAATGGAGTTTAATTATCAATTTACAATCTTTAGCATGAAAAAAGAACTTCCAATAGATTTAGTATTATTATTGAAGAACTTAGAGCAAATAAAAATGCTTCGTCATATTTAGTGGTACTTATTGGATTTATTAACTGTTTATTATCACAACCCGATGATTTAAATGAAAGAATTAATCTTAGAGCTGAACTTGCATGTAATTTTAAGTTGTCAGATAAAATTTTAAAAATTTAAAAATTTTTTATCCAGATCTTCCTTTTAATGAAATACTTGCAGAATTGAAGAAAATTCCAGATGATGATTTATTAATACAAATTAATTTATATGAGACCTATCAGCGTGAAGATGAATCAGAACTATTTGATAAAAACGGATTTGACTTTTCTGATCCTTTTAGTATTTTAAATGCCATTTGCCTTAAAAACCAAAATTCAGCGACAAAAAACCATAAAGTTCTTGAATTACTTCAAATTTTGTATCAACTTTCTGACGATGAATCAGATACGAGCAAAAGGTTAATCGATTCGATTGATTTTTTGATTGCAAGCCTAAACGAGATGTCACTCAAAAAAAGTATTATTACAATTCGCTCTGATAAATCGACTCAAACATCATCCAAAAACAATGAATTAATTGGTAAAAGATCAACCAAAAATTCGAATCTAAAAGTTCCAGATTATCCTGCACCACCTCCGCCTGATTTGTTGCCAAATGTCCCACCCAGAAAAAATATAATTTTTAGAAAAAAGCTTAACTCACAATTGATCAAGAATGATGATTGTCATTCTATTCAACAAATACACTCTGAATCTGAAATTCATCAAAAAGCTTTAATCGAAAAAAGTTCAGAAGTAAAGGTAAAAACAGATCTTCAAACTAATATTCCTCCGCCACCACCATTACCATCAAATTCATCAAATATTCCTCCGCCACCACCATTACCATCAAATTCATCAAATATTCCTCCGCCACCACCATTACCATCAAATTCATCAAATATTCCTCCGCCACCACCATTACCATCAAATTCATCAAATATTCCTCCGCCACCGCCTCTTTTTTCCTCAATGGAAATAGGGAAACAAAATGTTTCTGAAATACTGCATTCACCAGTCAATCCAGGCATGGTTTTAAATATCTCTGTATCCGATTCAAACCAAAATCATGGCTTAAAGGTATTGTATAATACTCTTCCTAGAGCAAATAAAGCTTTGAAAAATTTTTCATGGCAAAAACTACCACCTGGTACTTTAAATAGAGAAAATATTTGGAAAGAAGTTAATGAGAAGAATGCTGACTTAAACTTTGGTTTACTTGAGGAATTATTTGCCAAAACAAATCAAATATTAAAGAAAACAAATCCTGAAAGTTCTGATTCATCAAAGATAAATTGTAAACCTCTGGGTAAAGTCTTGAATTCTCTAAATCAACAAGATCAAGTAATTATTTTAATTATTAAAAACAAATTTTTAAATTTAACCTAAAAAATTATAGAATGTTAGTTTTCTTGATTCAAAACAAAATATGAATGTCAATGTTTATCTAAGAAAAATCAAAGTTTCATTAAATGAATTTATTCAAATGATAATTGAAGGAAACTCTCAAGAAATAGGAATTGATAACTTGACTTGTTTAAAAAAAATCCTTCCAGAAAAAAATGATGTAGAAACCATTCAAATTTTTTGCGAAGCTGACGCTAAGAATTTTGATCAACTCGCCAAGGCTGAAAAATTCATCAAACTCTTGACTGATGTACCGTTTTATGAATTAAGGATTGATTTAATGCATTACATTGAAGAATTCGACGAAACCCATTCTTTGTTAAAAAATCCGCTTCAAATTTATTGTAATGTTTCCAATACCATTCTCGAGAGTAAATCACTTAAAAACCTGTTTACCTTTATCCTAGCCGCAGGAAATTTTTTAAATACTGTGAGTTTTTTTGAATGAATATTTATAAATTTTACTTATTATTACTTATTATTTTTTTATAGAATAGCTACAATGGACAAGCTGTTGGATTTAAGATAAATTTACTTCCTAAATTGATCGATATAAAAACCAATAAGGCATCTGTGTCATTTTTGCATATTATAATTGAAGAATTTGACAAAAAATATCCAGAACAAGATAATTTTATAAACGACTTAAAAGATATATCTTTAGTCATAAGGTAATACTGATTAAAATTCAAAAATAATATTTTATTTCTTAATTTATAAGTTCAAATCTTTCGAATTTGTCCGGAACATTTAAGCAATTAAAAAAAAGAACCCTCGATTTTTTGAATGAACTCGATCAAGAGGCGACCCCGAACGAAATCAAAGCTCAATTTAATAATAAAATAGAAGTACAATTGATCATTTAAAAAAGAAGATAAAATTAATATTAAATTCTTTAAGATTTTTAGCAAGAGAGTAGAAATTTTAGAAGACACTTTCAAAAAAATCGATAATTATAAGGATAAATTAATCGAATATTATTGTGAAGACTCTCTAACTTTTAATTTCGATGAATTTTTAAGTATCTTTCATAAATTTTGTCAAAATATTAGCACAGTTCGAGAAGTAATTTATGTCAAAACATAAAAATTGGATTAATTTTTTAATTTTTTTTATAAAGGATATTAAATCAAAAATTTTAAATGAAGAAAAAATTCACAAGAGAAAAAAAGAGTTGGAAGAAATAGAAAAACGTCGTTCAAATAGTAATTTGAATTTGAAATCTTTTTAATTAAAATTTAACATTCTTTCCAGGGATTAGCCAAAGATTGAATGAAATTGCTAATGACGAAGACTCGGATAATTATGTTATGTCAAATTTGCTGTCCAATTTGAAGAAAGGTGACATGGCTTCAGTTCGAAAAAGCGTTAAAATTCAACATAATTCAACAAAATTTGGTTTACCTATTGAGACAGAAAATTTGAACACTATAAGGACAAATCTGCGTCCAAATCTAAGGGGAAAATCAAATGCAATGACAATTCATTTTAAAAGAGAAATTTAAGATTTTATTTTAACAAAATCAATTTTTGACATTTTTGTAGCTTTTTTATACTTTCGAATTAATTTTTGTCAATTATTTTATAAAAATTAGTAAAATATCCAAAATAAATAAATTTTTACCAAAAATTTCAAATATTAATACTTGAAACCACTTTCTTTATCTTGATTATTTTTTATGTTCAATTATCTTTTTAAAATAATATAGTAAATTATACCAAAAACTTTATAGTCTCATTACAATCAATTTATTTATTACTATTTAATGTAGCTTTGACCAAACTCTTCAAAGATATTTTACAATTCTACTATGATTTTTGAGATTATGAAGGCAGTGAAATCATTCCTAAAATCTAAGTATCTCTCTACATTGCAGAACGGATCAAAAAAATTTTTCCAGACTAAACAGCATTTAATTGAATAGAAGCGACATAGTACTCTGAAAGGTTGCTGGTTGTCAATTGGTTGCCGTAGGTGGCCGGTGAAATTAATTTAATAAATAAATAGTTTTTGTTTAATTATTATTTATTTAATAAATTAGTAAAAAACAGGAATCTTTCTCTTTATTCTTCTTTTCTAAACTAGCTCAGCTTCTTTGAATAAAACAAGCCATCAAACTTGCTTGATGTGAGGCGTATGCGAATCGAATCGAATGGCGTCGCATGTGCACGCGCATCGAAGCTAACTTACTTAAGTGAGATGTTGGTAATGTAATTTAATGTTTGATTCATTACATTACAGTACTCCAGAAGTTCGAACTTGGACTTGGACTTGACTTCAGACTTCTGACTTATGACTTTTAAAGAACCATGTAATTTACTATAATCAAAACTTTTTAAAACTAGAAAAGAGCAGTAATTTTAATATTTTATTTTATTTTTTACAAATTTACGCGTGAGTACGTAAATACATATTTCCATATTTTTTTAATTTGCGATAAGGCAAACAATCTTCTAATTGGCTCAATCATGTATTATAGTTTCTTAGTCACTCTTCTCTTAGCAAACATTTATTTTTAGCGTGATCATGTAATTTAAAAATTTATCTTAAATGAATAAATGAATATTATTCACAACGATACTAAATAGAACCGATTAAATAGTCTTAAGAATGAGAAAAATTGATAAATAAAATTAGAAAATTTATTTTTAATCATTATTACAAAGATCAAGTTCTAATAGGAGAAGTTATTTAGTTTATTTATAGTAGTAGTAGTAGTAGTAGTAGTATTGAAAGCTGTGACACAGGCGAACCTGTGTGAACGTAGTTTATAAGGCTACATTATATCAGCTAAATCCTTATCTGCTATGCCAATTACTAAACCTGATATACCGATCTCCTAAGACTTCCCGACGCCATGTGTGCATCAAGTTTCGACTTGAAACCGTTTATTATTTTTATTTTCTTCATTAGCTTTTATTATTATACTTTCAAACTTTTACTTCATAGATGCTTGTGAAGATGATTCATTTCAATTTAGAAAAACTTGAATAACTCTTTTACTAAAAGGGGTAATTCGGTTCTGTAAAATGCTTAATTTTAAGAAAATTTTTCTAATGCAATAAAATAACTTACCAAAATACTCTGCAATTTTCTGATATTAAAAAGTATCGTAAATAGAACTGAAGTATTTCATAATGGCTGCCTACGAAATATGGCAAAAATCTTCTCGCTAAATACAATTTCTGACAAAGAGCTGAAAATCAAGAACGGAATTGTACCACGATTAGCAAAAAATTATTCAGATAATATTTTAATAATTTATTAGTTAAAAAGATATAAGTCAGAAAAGGATTAAATGTTTTGAAAAATATGAATGATAGACTTATCCAATTTGAGATATTATGCATTTAAATTAACTTTAATTTTAGCAACGTTCAGATAAATAAACAAATTAATATTAAAAAATAATATATAAAAATAAATATAATTGTTAATTTTTTTATTAAACTATAATTATTGCTTAAAATAATGTTTACAATTAAAAAACATGATTATTATTTTAAAAAAACTGAATTAATTTAAAAAAAAAAAAAACGATTTACAATTTTTGTTACCCTTTTCCAAAAATTTTGTATGAAGAGATATTCTTGATTGACTCATAACTAAGCTTTATTTTATACCGGTATAAACAAACAGTGGAACAAAAGTTAAAGTTTAAGGCAACGAGCTCGAATTTCACTTACTTTGAGATTATATTCATTGAATAAGAGAAAATGAATAACAATCAATTTTTCCTTAATGCTCGATTAAATTGATATGCTCATCAGGGTTCTTTTCATTTAGATCAACATAACTAAATTTTTTGTTAGCTTTTGGTTCAGTTAGTTCATAATTTCCTTCTTTATGACTAGAATTTGGACGGGTCAAAGTTTCCGAATCTTCGCCCATATTATTTAAATTATTGGTATCTATGGAGTCGAATCTAATAGTACCTTTAGAGCCTTTAGATGAAGCTAAACTACTAGTAATCGTCGAGTTAGACTCTTTCTTGCGCCTGTTGAAAATACTTGATCTTTGCTTCTTGTTTGTATCACTATCTAAGTTTAGCACGACTTTTTTACGATTAGTTTCGGATTTTTTTCTATCATCTCCTGTCATACAAATAATGTTATTGTTTTGGTCATTTTTATCATCCTCTTTTACAGAGTAGGTTTTAGCAATTTTTCGTATTTTTGATTCTTTGAATTTATGACTTGCTCGAAATCGATCATTTCCTAGTGACGCACATGAGTTTCTGTCTCTAGCTAGCATTGTACTAAGACGCCTCATGTTTGGATACCGTAGGAGTAATTTTCGCTCGATTTGACTAATCACCTCATTTCTTACCTCTGAGTTAAAGAAACCATATATTAAAGATATGGCAAGACCCTTTTGAAAAAATTTTATTCTATTTTATTTTAATGAATTCTAATTACTTGAAATGAGCTGCAAATGATTTCAAAATAAAGACGAATTAATTCAAGCTCTACAGGCAGTTTTCTCCTCACAAATGGCTGCCAAATACTGAATGCTATATAATAGATACTAAACAAGGGTAAAAGGATGAGGGTAGATTTTGCCAATTTTCTAAAAAAAATTTTTGCTTATTAAAATAATTTATAAGGAAATGAATCAAATTTACTTAAATCGATAGTGCTTTGATTCAGTAAGTCGATTTTTTCTCAACTTATTTCTCAGTATTCGTACAATGTTAATGAATAAGCCAAAATTTAACTTGAAATAATTGATAAAATAATCAATAACACACATTTTTATTAGTTTATAAAATCTTACGAAAATTAATAAAACTTGTGGAACGACATACAAATACGAAAAGGAGGTTTCAGTATTCCAGCATCTAAAAAATTTTAAATTCAAGTTAGTCATGTTTTTTTATGAAAAAAAATCAATTTTTTGAAAAATAAAAAATTTTTAAAGATCCTTATGAATTTCATTTTTGTAGATAATTTTTATGTTTTTTTTAAAAGTCATAGACTGTTGCCATTTTCAAAATTTTGTTCTAAAATTAGGATTATGACGTGTATCGTAAAAACTACGAAAAAAATTATTAATGTCAAATTTAATCAGTATTTCCGAAGATCTAATTTATAAACCAGGTAAAATTATTATTATTTAATAAACAATCCTTAAACATTTAATAATAACGATTATTTTAATTTTTAATTGATAATTAAAAAAATATGACTTACGAATTTTTTTCTCCAAAAATGCTCATCAATGTAACAAATGGAACGATCCATAACAATGGTCCAACTAAGAAAAATATTTAGTTAATTATATAATTTTTCAGGAAGAATGTCTGTTTAATAAAAATTATGATTAATATTGAATTTAATTAAATTTAAATTAACAAGCTTCCGTTACTTAAAAATATTTAGTATTTATTTTACATACCCCATCCAAGCGTAATATACAATTTAAAATGATTAGTTTCGCTGAAAGTAGATACTGAAACTAGTGTATTTAAATATAATGCTTCGGCAAATATCATAACATGATTCGATGATTCAGCATATCGAAAAAAACCCATCAAAGTTTTGCATTCCCAATGCTAAAAATTAATATGATTTTTTGTTTTATTTATTTTGTTTTCTAAATTACTGTAACATTCGGATTAAAGGCTAATTTTAAATTTTTCTGAATGATAACATCTAAAAGTTTAAGAAAAATTTAAATGCAAATTTTATAATTTGCCTAAATTTATACCTTTTGGAAATCCGACTGAATTTACCCAAAATGTTTCTTTTATTAAATGAGTAATTGAAAAAAGCAAAAATGAGCCAAACAAATTACAATGCAATATATTTCTTGCACAATGAAGACGTCTAAATGTTTTATTTAATAAATTTTTAATTATTATAAAAAGGAAAAAGTTACTTAAAACCTATTAACAAAATCATTGCTATGATCAAAGACGCCAACGAAATAATACTTCCAATTTTAGCGATTAATTTTAATCTTTTTAAATGGGACTAGAAAAAAAAGTTGAAAATGATCAAAATATTAATTTACAAAATAATACAGTTAAAATTTTTGCGGACAGGTCTTCCTCAATACATGCAGTATAGTCTGTGTAGGATATGTTTCTGCGCATAATCCATGTTCCATCTGGTTGACAAAATCTTCTGGCAAATTTTTTTGAATTTTCAAATCCAATAAACCAGACCGGACATTGCTGAATAGCCCATTGATTTGCTGGCGTTTCGTCCCAGCATAAAATTAAATCAAATGTTTTAGGGCATTTTTTTATCTGTTCTGTTGAGTTTTCATATTGATTCATCTCGTCCAAGCATTTTAAACGGTTCTCTTCAATTTTGCTACTTTGAATTACTTCTTTTGAAAATTCATTCTCAGACTAAAAAATTTAATGATTTTTTCTTCTGTTTTAATATTAGAAAACTACAACTCACTTCAATCGATGATGAGTTCAAGAGACTGTAATTAAAAACGATAAGAAAATATATAAAATACAACTTGACTAACATTCTTGCCAATTGATAAATTACAACACTTTGTTTTGCATTTTTTTAAAACAAGATTTCAAAAATCTAAAAAAAAATATTTAAGAAATAAAAATATTTAAAAAGAAATGTTAAGCAAACAAAAATTTTCAAGTAGCGTGTAAATTGTTTAAAAAAATGAATCTCAATCAGAATGAATTTGTCTCTAAATTTTGGTAAATTAATTTAATACCAAACAATAAAAATTATGAAAGCAACTAATAATAAAACTAAGGTATGATAAGAGACATTGAGAATTTTTCAAGATAAAAAATTAAAAATTGTTTTTTTTTCTTCAATTTCACTAATCTGAGTCTTAGCCAAATTATATTTGGTAACTACCTAAAAATCAATTAATTTGTCTTGTTTAATTAAATTTTTGAAACGTACGGAAAAAGATTTCAAGATTTACGTATTTAAAAAATAGATTTTTGTTTGAATCCGGATTATAATTAAATTTGAGAAAAAAAAAATTGTATTTCCAACTTCCTTGATGTCTTTAGCTTGATTACATAAATCAAAGTCCCAATTAAATATCTATTGTCAATTATTTTAAGCTGTTTATTTTTGCTCGCTAAAAACTTGTTTGTTAGAAATTATAAATATTAGTTGATAATAAAGATCTTATCTTTTTAGCATTATATTTGATTTTGTTCAGAATATCGAATCAGTTGCTACAACAAGAGAGTACTCATAAATTTATGAACATAGCAATAACTAGAAATTGAAAAAGAAAATTAAGATTTGGATTTGGATTAAGGTATTGATAATATCGAAAATTACAGCAATTTTTGCTATTAATACAGTCAATACTAAAAAAAAATAGATAAAAATAAATATTGAACCTATCTGTTTCTGATTTCTAAATGTTAAACTAATTTATTCATTTCTATTCTGATATAAATTTCTTAATTTCACTAGTTTTCTATAGGTTAAAGCAATAGATTTTATTTTAAAACTTACTATTTTTGAATAAAATAAAAAAATTGATATTTATTTTTAGTATGGAAAATTTACAGTTTTAATTTATTTCTTATCACATCACGTAATCAGCAGGGATACTTAATTGTTTACCTTTGCCTTATCATTTAAATACATCGTTCTAATATTTGAGTATAAAAAATGTAAATTATTTAATTTATTTTTGAATTAGCATGAACATTTAATCTGACATGTGATAATCTTTTAAATATTTTCTGTTTTAACTAGTTTTACCTTAAATGAATTGAATAGTCTCATAGCATGATTTAAATAATTTAATCTTCTGTATCTTAATCTTTTGTGAAATTTAAGTTTCACAAGGATATCATACAAAATAAATCAAATATCACAACATCCTAAAACAAATACCCAGTAAATTTTTAAATCAGCTAGATTTATCGATGTCGAAATTTTCTAGAATAGCCTGCAAATAAAATTAAAGAAATTTTTGTCCGATATTCTTTAAAAAATAATGAATTTTTAACAAAAAATATCAATTTTAACTTGTTTTTGATCTAACAATTTTTTGCTTATTTTTATGTGATCTTAAAAGATAAAAAACACCCATAGTATCCTATTAAAGTATTTAATAAGTAACATATTTTTTCAATTCGAGTGGAAAGATAAAATTAGAATATTTGGGCAGTTTAAAATCATAAGATTTTTCTTATTTGAAAATTATTCATTAAACGGTGTTATTTTTTTGAAAATAAGTTGAAAAAATCTACTTAAATCGTCTTGTGATGGTTATTGACGAACTATTGATAAATTTATCGTTAAAATGAATTGATTTTATATTTCTTGATAACATTTAATAATAAAGAATGATTTTATTAATTATCTTTTTTTAAAATAAGATATCGATTATTTATAATAATTAGTTAATGTTACTAACTTAAAAATAAAATATCAAAGCCTTTGACTGTTGTGCATTTCAGTTAGTTAAATTTTAGGTTTCCGTATAATATTGGAAGATGATGGAAGTAGATGATAAAGATTGAAAATTATTTAATTTGATAAATATTTAAAAAAAAATCTAATTATGTATTAGGTTTTTATATTCAGGTTAAAATAATTAATTGAATCCAATAAATTACCGATTTGATACTTTAAAAATGTCTAAAATACCACAAAAAAATATGTCATTAAATATTTCAAAAATCTTGTCTAATGATCAAAATTATTGCTTTTTAATTTAAGAAAAAAAGAAATGTTAAAAAATTTAACTAAAAAATCCTTTTTTCTTAAAAATTAATGGATATTAAAATCAAAGAATTTTTAGATTTGGTAAAGAAAATTATCGATTCAAATAGTTCTTTTTTACATGATTATTAATCACGAAGTATTATCATTTATCTTTTTAATCACTACCAAAATACTAGTATTTAAAAGTTTTAGATCTTTTCCCTTCTATTGCATTAAACTTGATAATTCTAGTAGAATCAAATTTATTTTGCTTAAAAAAATAATTAAAAATTTTTAAAGATATTAAATTAAAAATTAGAAGATTTTTCATTCAAGAGCATCAATCAATGTAGACTTTGATATAAAAAATTATAACACCTTTTTAGTAGATAATCAAAAAAATAAAATTTAAAAACTTTTTAAAAACCATGCATGATTCTAGTCTCAAGTACTTCGTTTTGATTGCCTCTAGCTTAAATACTCCAATTTTGAAAATAATTACTAGAAGCAAAAAAGGATATAATTTATCTTTTGAGAAAAAAAAATCTAGGTTCGATTTATGGAACTAAAATTTCGTAATATTAGTGAAAAATAATTAAAAAAAATAATAATATTTCTTTAGTTTTATAAGTGAGCTTAAAAAAAAAATATTATTTCTTGAATCAAATAAAAATCTTAACAGACAAATTGAATAAAAAAAATAAAATAAAATTTGAATATTTGACTTTTTTAACTTAATCTAATATGCTAAAATAATGTTAAAAAATATTTATCGATGTCTTAAAAAATTATTAAAGATTATATAAATTAAAAAAGCTATTGTAAGAATCATAATTCAAAACTGGACCATAAAATCATGTGACTTTTTATTTTTGGAATAATTGTCTAAAATTTAAAACCAAACTAGTTTTGATGAATTAAAATTTTGAATTTTAGCAAGATAAATTGCTAATTAGTAATAATATTATTTGAAACCTACCTGAATAATTGTCTTTATTAAATGAATTTCTATCTTAAATGTTTTTCTATAACAAATTTTAGAATCTTAGAGAGTGATGTTTTTGAAAGATTTTCATTTATTTTCGACAGTCAAAAATAAGAAATCGAGAATAAAAATTCTAAAACAACTAACCTTAAATTAATTTTAGGAAATAAACTCATTTAGAGTGTTTTTTTAAATTTAATTTTTCTGATATTCGGATATCTTAATTATCTTGCTTTCATCAATGGAAAAAATTGAAAAATAAACCTTTTTAACAAAGTAATTTTTGCTATTAATAAAACATAAAATTAATTGATATGAAATAAAGTATTTAAAACAATTAGAATAATTTAAAATTAAATTTTCTAACCACTTGATTAAGAACACTACTTCAGAAATACCTTTGTAAAATTATTTTAAAATTTTCGAAATAAAGTAGATAGACAAAGCTTCCGATCATTTAATGTTTGTTGCTAATTTTTTTACCTCATTGAAAATCTAACTCTTAAATTAAAACAATTCTAAGAAACCATTACTCAAGTCACATGTTTTGATTTTGAAAATTTTTCACACAAAAATAAAAGGCTTTGTCAATACCTTTAAGTTTAGTATGATATCTTAAACCATCGGAGAATTGGTGCACTTATTTTGGTTTCAAGTTTTAAATAAGATACACTTAAATAATCTTAAATCTTAGATTTAAATGAAAAATTAAGTTTTAAATATTTAATTTGATATCAAG
>QEOQ01000204.1:634609-652501 GCA_010279815.1 Brachionus plicatilis
TAACTCTTAAATTAAAACAATTCTAAGAAACCATTACTCAAGTCACATGTTTTGATTTTGAAAATTTTTCGCACAAAATTAAAAGGCTTTGTCAATACCTTTAAGTTTAGTATGATATCTTAAACCATCGGAGAATTGGTGCACTTATTTTGGTTTCAAGTTTTAAATAAGATGCACTTAAATAATCTTAAATGTTAGAATTAAATGAAAAATTAAGTTTTAAATATTTAATTTGATATCAAGGTAAGCAATTTGAAAAATTTTAAATACAAAAAATCAATAACAGGGCCAATTTCGATCTAAATGCATTAGGGTTTCAAGTATCCTTTAAATTTATTTAATTATTTTAATATACACAATTTTTTTCAGATAAAATAAAAATTAACTTTTTTGAAGTTAATTTGACGTATTTTTAAAAATTAATATTATATAAAAAAAATGTTGATTGTGGATATGGATAATTAATTATCCACATGAACTTGAACTTTAGAATTATTGATAAATTATCGTCAAATTCACTATCTACGTATGAAAATAAAAATGTGCTTTTGATGAATCAATAGATGAATTTGAAGCATCTGCGCGGCGAGATCTTTTAACAAAAACTAACTTAGACTTGCTTTAGAATTACTACATTTGCTGCTAACTTTACCATGAGGTGTTCATTATGAAAACCAATTTACCGTCGCACATATAAAACAAGATAAGACCAAAATAACTGCGTTTATTTTTTAAAGAAAAATATTAATTATCCATACTGAGTTTTTTTTATCAATCTCTAATAAAAAATTTTCATTAAAGCATTTTTGATTTTTCATCATTTCTTATGCTATCTTTTTTCTTTACCAATAAAGTTTTATCAAAAGTCTATAAATTGATTTAAAGAGTCGAATCTAGGCTTTTAGTACTTTGCTTTTTATTTTACTTGAAGAGAATCTAAACTCGTCGAATACAATTCTAGTACTTTTACTATTTTTGTACAAATTGGTCAAGTAAAGCCAAAATCTAAAATCAATTTATTTCATAATTAAAATAAATATATTTTAGAATAAACTTTTTTTAATTTTTACCTTTTAATTCTGTTAATGGGACTTAAATAAATAAAATAAATAATTTAGTTTTATTCGCATTTTTGAATTTTTATTTACATTCCTTCAATATTCTTAAAATTTAGTTATTATAATCTAAACTGAAATTTTGGTCTCCCAAAAAGCTGGGATCGAAGCGAGTCGACTGTAAGATGAAAAAAATCAAACTTAGCAATAATTAACGATTTTAAGAGATGATGTATTTGAATTGAAGAATTTCTTTGCCTTTTTAAAATAAATAAATTAAAAACCATTTTTAATAATTTCTTATTGATTTTCTGATTGATTCCAATTACTTGAAATTTCACCTATTTATTTAATAAATTGAAATCATTTCAGTTTTAGGTATTATTAATGTGCCTCAATCATGTGTACATTAGATCTGAAATTAATAAAGGAAAATATTTTTTTAGAAAAAGCCGGAGGATAGTTACCAAAATTGTTAAATTTTCAATAAATTGGTGACATAGCCAACTGACTCGGTTTTCAGACATTTATCTTTAAAATCTAAAAAAAAATTGGACTAATTTAGCATACTGAGATATATCTCTAAATTTTTTTAGTAATCTTTAAAAGCATCTAATGATTCTATTCGTAAAATAATAAGATTAAGGTTTTTAGCAATAATAAAATTTAAAGAACTAATTAAGTGTAAATTTAATGTTCCTCTTCTTTAGTATATTAAAAATGTGGATGAAAAAAAATAATTATTTTACCAATATTTCGAGAATATGACATTAATTTAGAACTGTTTTAAAAGAAAATTTTAACAACCTGATATGATTATCAGAAAATTAATTCAGAATTAGATGTTCTTTTCAAACCAAAAGCGTATTTAATTATTAACAAAAATAAATATGCAAACTGTTTTATTTAAAAAAATACAAATATAATTTAAATTTTCTTCAATCTTGTAATATTATATTATTTGAATATCTTTTAATTTTGTCATTCAATAAAATTAAATGATAAGACTCAAGTATCATACGATTAGATCCATCCTTATCTATTTAATATAGTGAAAAGGCTAATCGTATCCAATTCTCCTATTGAATAATTTTTTGCGACAACATATAAATCTTTATTTTCAAATCAAATTAGCTCTACCTACGTCTAAAAGTAAAATATAATGGTTAAAAAAATTAAATCTTTTCAGAATAGATAATATCAAACAATTTCTTTTGCAAACTTCTTTAACTACATTGAATATTTTACTCAATATTCGAATCACATGTTTGAAGCATTAGTTCAAAATTGCGGATGTTATCTTGAGTATATGAATTCTTAAAAGCATAAATAAAAATTTAATTCTGAAAAAAAAAATATCTCATAAAAATTGTTTGAATTTGGTGTGAAAAAAAAATAAAAGATCTAATATTTAAAATTATAAAGGTAAAAAACTACATTTTTATTCTGTTTAAGCCCAAAATATAGCTGTTTATATAATTTTTGAGAAACCAAAAAATATCTAATTTTATTTAGTTGTTTATTCAATGTTGATTTTTGCATAAAATTCATTTGATATAAAGTATGCGGAAATTGATTTAAAATAACAAAAAAAAAAATATTTAAATGTAAAAATTTTATTTTTACTCAAAATTATAAAACTTGAAAAAAAAAGCGGAGTTTAATCTAAACAAAACTTGAATAAAATTTTATAAAACCTTTCAATCTGAATCAGATTTTTTGTTGATCAATTTAACTAATTCTTCAAAAGGTGTACCAGGTTTGGCATGCGCTTCGAAAGCATTTAAAACACTGCTCACCTGAGCCTCATCGAGCAGCTTAATGAATTCAATCACTGACATGTAGAATATTGCCTTGTCTATGGTTTCGAAGGCGCAATAGCGATTAAGAAGAAACGGAAAGGTCGACTTGAGCCATTGATTTTGACTGGCACTTACCAACAAACACGACGTCAGCCAAATCGACTCGTGCATATGTGAACGCTGCAGAAAATTGCTCAAAGACAGCACACACCATTCTTTTATTTGAAACTGCATTCCTTTCTCCTGCAATAGATCAAAACATTTATACACAACATAGGCGACCGCCTGTGGATACGGATGCTGTGAGCTGTTCAAAAATTCCGTAACCAATTTATTTAAAATGTTGTGCGGAGGCAAAAAATCGCACAAGATTTTAGGCAAAATTGTTGAATACAAACTTGCCTCTTTGCATGTGTTGCTTGATTTCATTCTGTCTAAAAAGCTCGTGGCAACTTCTAATACCTTAAGTAGATGTGATTGAAGCTCCGGGTGGTTGTTAAGCTCCAAAATCTGCGGAAAGCTTATTTGACAGTCTTTCAAAATTGGATTTTCCGCCTGGCTAGGGCTGTCGGGTGCAGATGCAGTTTCGGCTCTAATCTGCTTGCCAATTATATCATGCCAATAATTAAGCTGCTTGCCTTGATTTGAAGCGTAGAGTGACGTAATTGTCAACGACACAAGACAAAGTGTTTTTTGCTCTTCATACACCTTGCTGGTGAACAATTTTTGAATGGTGTTAATTTCATATGAGGGCACCATGCACGACAACAATAAGCGCTCCAGGCCCAAATATAACTGATAGAATAGAAAATACGGTGTATTCAGATCATTAAGGAGTTGGTAGGTTAATTTGATAAAAGTTGAGCAAAAATTTTGCGCATCTCTTATCGAATCTAAACAATTTTCAATGATATAAAAAGAGGCTGACCACAGACTGGACAAGTAGCGGTAGTTGCTTGTAAAAAGGACGCTTGAGTCTTTCATTAGATAAATTTGCTTGCACAAATGATCTGTCAAAATTTTGGCATCGTTATTAGCAGACAAATAGCCAAGGGTGACAGATTCCAGCCAGTACATTAGGCCTTGAATGGTAGCAATTTTTATGAGCATTGAATTTGACCTGAGACCATTTTCAATGAGGCGATTTAGCCTTTCAAAGTCTTTGCTGGCCATTGACTGTCCGTCTCTGGTGGTGTGCAAACAACACTTGGCCAAACATTCGCCATAAATTGCCAATGAAAGTGTTGAATCGTCTACAAGATCATTTACAATTGGCATCAGTGGCTCATTGTCCTGGGTTATGAACAAATTTAAAAATTCAAAATTTGTCTGAAGCTTTTGGCTCAGTGATTCGTACTGATTTTTTGAGTCAAACAAACAATTTGACAGATACAACATTGATTTGAATATGTCCAATTTGAGCTGAATAGTTGGAATTTTAAAAAATGATTCGTAATAGCCAAGTATAGTTCTGAGTACTGAGGCAATGTCCAGACTATTTCGATTGAATGATCTTTGAACTGAATGGTCAAGTGGTGATTGGTAATTTGGCTTTGAGCTTGACTGCACAAATGCAGCATTCGGCTCGGTGCTGAGCATTTCAGTCATTTTGGTCGACACTTCATCCAATTGATTGGACACAAAACTTTGAATTGATTCGCCAATCGAGTTGGCCTGCTCTGAATTCACATCAAATGTGTTCCATTGTCCAACAAATTTAAGAATACCTTCCAGACTTATTTGTGTAAAATAGAAAAAAGAACTTGAATTTGTGGGCAAATTGTTGAGCATGACTCTTTCAATGTTGGTCGAGTAGGTTAGATTGCACCTTTGGTTTAGTTTATTTGAAATTTTGGTCAAGTTGGTCAAAGTTGCTGCTGGCTGTGGTTGAGTAAAGTCAACTATTCGTTTGACTTCCTCGTCCGACTCGTCAATCATTGTAGGATCAAGCATGTACAAAAGGCTAGAATTGTTGGCTATAGATATTGAATTAGAGTCGGCGAAAATATTGTACCTATCGAATGTATCAATTGATTTTTTTATTCTGCCATATTGCTGACCAATATAGGTGGACAAAAATCCAGGCAATTTGTTGCGACTTACATGTTCGTACAAACTGCTGAGAGAATTTCCAGATCGTGGTGTCAGGGTAGATTTGATAAGCCAAGTAGAAAGCCCTTTTATCAGCAAAGAAATGCATTTATTTCTTTCTTTTATTTCCTCTGCTGGCAAATTCTGCATTATGTGATTTTGATCCAGGCCAGAGACGCCTTCATATTTTGTTGAATTGGCTTGGCTCGACAATGGCAAATAGTAGTCTTCCGATATGTTATGGAAAAAGGTGAGCATATTTACGTACTCATACTCAAATTGGTTTCTAGTGGTCCATCCAATTAGCAAAATGTGTCTTAGATGATCTTTGAGGACATGTGGGTCTTTTAGATTGTCAATGGGCGGCAAAACAGATGTGTCCGAACGCAAAAATTGTGAATATTCAAGTCTGAAATTCTGAGACCAAAGACAGTCTGGTATTCTTATAAATCTTTCCAGTACTGGCAGTCGACACACAGCTATGTAAATTTTTTCAACTAGATCACGCATTAAAAAAGGAATTTTTTGCCGAAAATCTTGACTATTTATTATGAATCTTATTTTAAGCAATGTTTCCAAAGTGGTCAAATTAAACAAGACTTCACTGGTGAAACTTTGACTTGAGCCAGTGTAGTCTATGAGATGTTTAAGACGCGGTGTTTTAAGCAAATTTTCATCGCCTATTCTGAAAAAATACTGAACTATCAATTGGTACAAGTCTTTGACCAAATAGGACACATATGTAGAGTAAATGGGACTAATGGACAAAATATTGATGAAATATGGTTCACTTAGAACGTTAAAAGCACACAAAAAAGACTCATTTAAACATTTCAATGATACAATTTGATTTTGATTAGATGTTATAAAATTGATGTATTCTATTTGAAAGAGAGAAAAGTTTAGAACACTTTTTATGTCTGTCTGATTCAGTTTGATATCCAAATATGGATATTGTTTTATTGACTTTAGATAGGAATTGATCGATTCAGTTAGAGGCAAAACTAATGAGTAGAAATCCATTTCTGAAACCACTTGGATAAATTTTTCATCATATGCGCCCAAATCAACTGGATCAGATGCCCAAAATTTTTTTTTGTATTGTTCAAAGTGTTCACTTTTTGATAAACATACCGGTGTTAGTTCAGGTAGTTTAGAGTTGATCTTTGAAATTGTGTTGAATAGAAATCGACTAGAAACAGTCCACAAAGGGTGAATAAAATCTTTGAGAAGATTTTTGGCTTGTTTGAGTGCTGGCGGAAGCTTTTGGATGCTGTTATTGGTCCTGAAAGCACTAAGCAAAAGACAATCTCTTAATATGCTCAACTTAAATGATTTATCATTAATGATGGATTCACAGTTGGATTCGTCAAGATTGGCCAATATTAGTGCACCTTGCTTGGACTTTAGACCAAATGAATCATTTATCATGTCAGAAGATGACCCATAGCAGCATGAACTGCGCACTATGTTATAAAACCATTCTTTGTCCAAGTTATTCGTTGTTTTATCAATGCCAGTTTCAAGATAAATGTTAAAAAATTCAATAGACGTGCTGGTCTTGATTAAAGTTTGACTAGGCTCCTCTTGTCTTTGCTTTAATTGTTCGAGTAGATTAAACAGTCGCTGATGACGAGCACCGTTTTCCGCTTGGCTCTCATAGAACATGTCCAAGGTTTCCATATTTTTCTGGGTAAATAGAGACACTAGTTCTTCTTGTGACAGAGTGTGGATCATTTCAACACGTTGACAGGCAATATGGTCTGCATACCGAACTAGGCTCAGATAGGGTAGTTTGAAAAATTTTTCGATCAAAAGACTAAGCAGGTGACAGCTTGAGTTTAAGTGTATTCCTTCGACAGCTTTTAGGCAAGATTCCAAAAGGTTAAGTTCGTTCTTGGCTCGGATTTTTGACCAATTTGTGTTGATGCTCTGGAGAAAAAGAGAGCTCAGCTCAGCATTGCGGTTCACAGAGCCAAAGAAATCGATCACAATTGGTTCGTATGGTGCAAACTCGAACAAATCAACTAAATTTTTTACAATGAGCATACTTACATTTGATGGCGAGTCAATATCATTCGGATTTGAATTTAAACTATCACAATAAGAGATAAGACTAAGATATTTGAAAAGCTTCTCATTTAAAGTTGGTATCTTGATATGGTTGTGAAATAGAATTTTGTTTTCTAATGAATTAGAATAATTCTTATTAATTTGGGAGCTTTTGCTAATAAAGTCATTTGAATGAAAATCGGGGTTAATCGAACTGTTTTGACTAGACTCTCCTGACATTAAGTCTTCTGATTCGTTTTCAGCTGATTCTAATGATTGGTACCAATAGTCAGGGTTGTGGTAGTCAGCATGAATTAAAAAATATTGCCACAATGAGCTTAAAAGCGGATTAATTTTAGAATATTTAAAAAGAACAAAACAATTGGTGTCAAATATAAATTTGGATGGATCAAAGTTAAAATCATTTATATCACATTCCATGTTATATTCACAATTGAATTTTTCCGAGCGTGACAAATTTTCGCGGCGGAATTTTCTTTCGGCATACAATTCACCTTAAAGAAAAAAATAATTAAAAAAAAAAATAGCGTTTAAAAATTTATATTCTGGTGTAAGAGTGATATCGAGGAAAAATCAGTAATTCTATTAAACACATTACATTAAGAGTAGCAAGAAAGAAAATATAAGATTTTTTAATCACCGCTAAAATACGGATTTTTAAAACATATTTGTAAGTAGAGCCCGTGACCTGTGGAGAAAGCTATACAAAGCCATATAAGGTCGCACTTAGAATTTTCACTTCCATTGTGGTCATTGCAAAATCTGGCAAAAATAGCTTTACTTCAAAAAAATCCAAGACTTCCAAAAATGCAAACTTCCACTACAGAACGCTTAATAAAAATTAACCTCACTTCACCAGAAACAAGAGGGAAAACAGGATATCTGATCCAAATGTATAAAATTGTCAGTGGTCTTGAAATAGTAAACCGTTTACTATTTCAAGACCACTGTTCAAGGTCAAGGGCCTTGACCAAAAGCCTTTATTCAGAAATTCAGTTGGTACATACATGCAAAATTATGGAATCAGACAATATAAACAAATTCAAAGCAAGATTAGACAAGTGGTTTGCAAACAGTGCAAACGAGTTGAAGTGAATACACAAGATGTCTAAAAGAAATAACTTTTTAGCTATTGAACCATTTATTAATTAAATCAGTATTTATATTCCTCGTCTTTCTGATTAAATCTAAGAAGTACTCGTTCTCTTACTAATATAGCTATGCGTTGAAAAAAAGAAGAAGTGGATTGAATGAATTGCTTTAAATGGAATACTGAATCTTATTGTAATTGTTATCAAATTTTGTGATTTTTTATTTATCAATTCGATTTTTGTAAAACGTTCAATTTTTTAATAGCTGTTAATTAGATTTTCTTTTTTAAAAAATTGTAATAATTGAATTGTAATATTGTATATACTTTTATTTTTTATAAAAAATGTACATTTCTTGTAAAAGTAGAGTTGGAAATCCATGACAGATGCTCCGGTTTTTCTATCGCTTTAGTTGCGGCCTTTTGATACCCTAATAATTAAATAAATAAATAGCTATGCTTTACAACTCTACAGCTTGTGAATAAGATCCATGCATTCAGAGCTGGTTAAAAGTCAAAATGGTGAAAACTCAAAGTCAAAGCCAAACTTTGGCTTTATAATTGGAGATTTAGGTTTCATTACAGACAAGAATTTTGAAACAAATCAAGCTTTTTTAATGGGTAATGAACATAATTGAAATTCAAATCAATAAATTCTACAAAAAGAATTCAAAAATCTAAAAATAAATTTAAAGTCCAGAATTGACTTTGACTTTAAACCAACTATGATGCAGTCTGACCACTCCTATTTCAATAGTTTAATATTTAATTAAAGATGGATGTGCCTTTATAGTTTGGTTTCCTGGTAAAAAAATGAGTTAATTTTTTTAAATAATTCTTAAAGAGTCTCTAATTTTCTTGTCTATTTTATTGACGATGAAATTATTATGTATCTTGGATGCATAATTTCAAAAAAAAGCTTTTTCTATATTTATATATTTGTATTTTCCGTTTTCTGATTTGTAAAACTCGTTCTAGAAGACGAATTCCGTATTTTAGATTGCAAAAATTTTGATTCAATTCTTCCGTTTTCTTTTTAAATAAAATACTGAATATAATTAGGTAAAAGCAATAAATTTTAAAACGCTAAAAGACATACTTAAAATAATTTTTGAAAGAAAAAAATTAATAAACCAACAAATGAATTAAATAACGTAAAAAATAAAGATTTCGTTAAAAAATATCACAGCTGCTCTGAAATAAAAAGATTTATTTTCCTAAGCTGAAATGAAAATAAAATATTTTTGAACTTTGTTTCAAATATCTTTAAGGAAAAATTTTTAAATTTTGATTAATAAAAAATGGTAGCAGACACTCACGATACTTTTGAAAAAGGAAATTATCTGGTATATTAAAAAATAATTTAAAATAATAATTTGAGCCTTTTTTATGAATTTTATTTAACACATTAATTATTTTTAATTGCAATAGATTTAAACATTAAGTAAATGAAATTTTAATCGAAAAAATAACGGATTTACAATTAAAAAAAAGAACTTGTAATTAATTTTTTTCTCTTTTAATGTTCTTGTCATTTATTTGACAATTCATCAAAAATTTATTTTTTAATGTAATTGACGTAAAATTGTCCAATTTTTAAAATAAAATTTATTCTCATTTTTTGAAAAATAAATTTTAAACTCGTTTTTTCATGATGTTGACATCATCAATATTTAAATTTAATTTTTTAACAAAATTGTCCAAGACAAAATCAAAATCAATCTCAAAATCTATCCAAAAAATTAATTGAAAATTTCACAATCAAGTCTTAATATTTAAAAAAAAATCTTGATATGATTTACTTACTTTATTTCATTAATGTATTCTAAAAATTAGATAAATTAACTTTCACACAAAAAAAAAGTCACAAAAAAGTCATTTAAAAGAACAAAATTAATCTTAACAATTAAAAAACTCTATATATTCAACGTCGAGCATCTATTGATTATCAATATATTATAATGCTCTGTTAAGTCATTTTTATTTTTTACTTATGAATAGAATAATTGGCAATGTGAAATTTTAGAAATTTAATAAAGAATTTAAAATTTTTTTTTAATTGTACATAAATGGTAAGGATTTTTGCAGAGCTTATAATTCGTTTGTACAAATTTCTACAATATTGTACTGTTTATTATTAGAGAAAAAATTCAACGTTTTTCATATTTGTTCAATATTTGAATTTGTAAGTATACATTTTTAAGAGAAAGGTACAAGAATCCACATAATTTAATATACTTTTTTTAATATTAATTAACAAATATGTCTTTAGAGATAGTCTAGTATAGTTATTTTTTTAGTTCAATACAAAAAATTTAGTAGCAAATTGAAATTATGAGATATTTAAACAGAATTCATTTAAATGTAAATTCGAACATTAAAAAAAATTCAAATAGATTTTGTAAATTTTACCATTACCCATGTTTAAATAAAAAAAAAATAATTTTCGACCAAATTTATGTTTGATACTAAAATTTTCATTTTCATCATTTAAATTTTTTTAATTTTTTAATTTAAATTTATTTTAATTTTGACTGAATATCCCATCTTTGATATGGTCACTTGTTCTAGAAAAAAAATTAAATATCCGGAGATTGGTACAGTATGAAACTTAAACATTTCATTTGAAATTCAATATTTCTAGTTTAAAAATGACCAAAAATAAAAGAAAAATTATTCGTTTGCTAGGAAGTCAAAAAGACTGCTCTTTCGGTTCTAGTATTAAATTAAGGTGACTGAAAGTTTATGTCAAAATGGAAAATTCAAGTATTTAAATTCTTATTGTGTTAAGTATTATAGGTATATAAAAAATTACTTTTAAAATTGATTAATTTTGACAGTACATCTGATATTTTGGCAAACTTTTCACAAGTAATTATATAAATCAAAATTTGTAATTGATTAGCGATCAAATGTTGAACCATATTCAAATTTAGCAGTTCGTCCATTTCATGCTCTCTTAAAAAGGCACCTGAATTAGTGGATGAGGCCAAATTTTGAGCGGAAATAAACCAATTCGGATTGAATTTAAAATTTTTTCTAACATACAAAAAGCTGATGTCCAAAATTTTGAGTAAAAATTTTCCCAAAAACAAAGCTGAATCACTAAAATCGTACTCTCCATTTTCCAAGTAGTCAAAAGTGAACAGAAATGAATTGGATGATGCAGACATACTAATGTTTTCATTTTCAAAGTTAAGAACATCCAAAGATCCCTTTCGACTAGATTTGTTTGCTTGATTATCATTGTGAAACATTTGAGATATTTGCTCAGTTAAACATTGTAATCTAAACAAAATTTGGTCCTCACTTGCATTTGTAAATAGCAAATATAAATGCAATATAAATAAACTCAAATTCTCTGGCAAATTAGTTGAAATATTTTCTTGGAAAATCAGCTCTTTGGATTTTTCGAACATGCTCATAATAATAAAATCAATCGGTCGGTACACAGAAGAATGAAGATGGCCAAACAATTGAATCAAAGACTTAGTGCTTTCAATGCACGGAATGTAACTCAATGAATAGCGGTGGACTGATCGCAACTCATGGCCATTGTAGTCTAAAATTTTCAATTTGGAAGATTTTATGGAATCAAAAATAGAGTCACATATTTGCCTAGATACTTTTTTCCATTTATCAACATTGTCTTTTTTTAGCTTTAGGACAACTAGGTTCAAGAGGGGCCAAATGCTTGGATAATGAACAAATCGAAGCATCGTTTTGATGATCACTTCATGCTGCATTTCCAACTCGCGCGAATCTTCCATAGATCTGTTCAAAAATAGATCTATAACTATTGGTCTTAGGGCCATTAGAACATGGGTATGAAAAGAGTTCTCACTGGCGATTAGGTTATCGCATAGGCGCATTATTTCCGACATGCCTAAAAGACCAGAACTTCGATCTTTGTTTGAAATCTTGGAGCTGTTCTGTCTTGAATTGGCCAACTCAATTAGAAATTCAAATATCTTGGGAATTATCAAATGAGCTTGGAGATGTTCTTGTTGTCTGAGATTTAGGAGGCATATTAATGGCGAAGTTCCAATCGTGGCTAAATAAGAGCTGCTCGAGTTGAAATTATTTTCGGTATGGGAATACAACTTGTTAAGCATGGCATCCAAATCAAACGGGTTCAATGGATCCAAATAAACTGTCTCGTAGTCAAACGATTCATTTAGATCAATCATGTAGGATTTACTCAGGCTGTTTGATGTGGGATCATAGTTTTTTGAATTTTCATTTATTCTTTTTTGTTCCATTGATTCCAATTGTTTGAGGACATAGTCAAAAAATATTTTTTCACCATCCAAAGAGCAGTAATCTACATTGAGTAGTATCAACTGAATCAAAAGGTCCATAATTTTGGCCTGTAAGTTTACTGAAGAAGTCATAGTGTATTGAAGTATTGACTTGAGGACAATAGCTTCGAAAGATTTAATATATTGGGATAATGTTTTTTGATCTGTTTTTAGTTGTTTTATTTTGTTTTCTTGAGATGTTGACAAGTTTGCTTGACTTGCTGGATTAGGCTGATTTTTAGGCTTTTTGATCAAGCTTAATAGACTGAAGTTACTTGCAGATTGATTTGATTTTGAGATCGTTTTATTAGATGCGTTCGAAAAGCTTGTTTGAGAAGATGAAGATGGAATTGATGAAATATGAGACAATTCAAGAGAATCCAATGCTTAAATTAAAAATATTTAATAATACCGGAATTTTTTTAAATAAAATTTCTATAATTTTCGGCAAATGTTCTTTAATTTTATTACTTTGTTAAAAAAAATTTAAATCTAATTTTTCAGAAGCAATCGAATAAATTCAAACAAGTTTTGAATCTGATGTCGTTCGAAGTTAACAAGGACCCGACATTAAGAATTTGTTGCTACAATTTAATCATATCTTTTCATTGATAGTATACAAATCAATCTTCAAACATAATAATATCCTAAGCTTAAATAGTTTTAGTCAATAAGAGTTTTAAAAGCTAAGAAAATATTTAAAAACTTTCATCAATATTATATTGAAAATTAAGGGAAAAATATAATAAGTTCACAAAATTGGAAAGAGGATTTAAAAACAAATAAAAAAATTAAAAATTGTTTTCAAAGAGCTTTTTTATGATTTAATTTTGATTGAAAAAATTAATTTATGTGATTTTCACATTTCAATAAATTTATTTTATGCGTTTTTCATCATTTTAAAAAAGAGTTTTCTTTTTATGCGTGAATCACATTTTTATGTATTTTATTCTCTCTTTATTTGTTTTTAATCCTCACCCGCAAATTTGAATATTTCTGTAAGTATTCAAATTAACTTCATTGAAATCATTCTTTTCGTCTTAAATACAGTGATGTTTAAATACAAAAATGATCAAAGAAAATAATTTAAAAAAAGCGGGCCATTCTTTCAAATGCAAAATAGTAGAAAACTAATTATGTCATATCATTTCATAAATCTAACTTTTCTATTAACTTTTATGCATTTTATTACATTTATTCCAATGTATTGAATTTTCTTATTTTTTAACTTTTAGAAAAAAAATTTTCAAAATTTTTTATTTTTGTTCAGTTTTGGTCATCAGATTTTTTCACATTCTATAATGTTTTAAAAGTATGTATTAGTTTACTTTTTACTATTTTTCAGGATCATAATGTAGAAAGTAGAAAACTACATTGAGTGCATAAAAATTACTTTAAGTTTAGTGTACATAAAATAACCTTTTTTTTAGTGTAGTATGAAAAAGACACATATTAGATTAAATGATTCCAATAACAATAGATGAAAATATGTTACCACAGAGGCATTTTGAAGTTTGTGATCAATTTTTGATGCTCAAAATGATCAAATAAAGCTTTAACTATTAAATTTATACAGAGATAAAATTTCTGATTTAACATACTTTTTTAAATCTCAAGGCAAAATCTGCAAAATTATCCACCTAAAATAGCAATATTTCGATAATTTGCACTCTGCAATGATCATTTTGAAATTAATACAGAGTTTACCTTTTTATTTAACATAGATTTCTTAATCCAAAAATATTTCTCTGCATTAATTTTTTTAAGAAATAAAAATTTATTTTATATTTTAAACTTGATTTGATCTTTTTGATCATAAACTTCAAATTACCAGCACAGAACCGAGTTTAGTTCTGTTCTATTGATTGGCAAAGTGGTTTATTAACACCAAACAAGTTTGGATTTAAGTTGTATAGAATAATCAACTCCGTTGTGTAATGGCTCTCTCATTATATATTTTTTTCTTTTTATTAACTGTCCAATAATTAAGCATCTTGCATCTATTATGACTTATTCGAGTTTATTTATATTATTTTCAGTATTTTGCTCGTATATTCTTATTTTTATTTTATTTATTTTTACCATATTTGAATTTTTATTTGAAAATTTTGAAAAGATTCCATTAATTTAACATTAAAAGTATATATTCATTTTTAAAGTAATCCAAATTTACAAACAAATTTTTGACGATTTGCTTGAATGAGTTTTTAAATTCAGAAAAATACCTAGATTAATTAGACTGGATCCTTGATTAATTTGTGCTTCCATCGGCTGATCATTAATGCAGGTTTGATTAAACATAAATTTGGTAAATTGGGCTTGATTTGTTAAAATTAAATTGGTTAGTAAACTAGATTGTCTTTTTGCACTATTAAACGGAATGTTGAATGGAAGATTTGACGGCAAATTAAAGGAAGCAAGTGATGTTAGAGAACCTGACAAGAAACTTCCGGCAGTTTGCCCAAGACCCCCTGATTTTTGATTAGATGTGCTAGACTGACTTGCTTCATACATACTGGATAACTTTTCAATTTGCTGCTGTGTGTAGTCGAACATCAACCCTGCCAGATTTCTTCCAAATAATGATTTCAAGCATAAAGTAACGCATTTTGTGGCACTGGTCGGTTCGCACATGAAAATAACTCTCAAATAAAGCAATAGTTCGTCCAAATGTGGCGCTATCTCATGCACACTTAGACTTGCCTCCAGTAATTGAGCGAACAAGCTCAGAGTTGTTTTTAAATATTGAATAAATCGATCATAAGATACAAAATTAGGTGATTTTTTGTACATTAGAAATGCTGACTTTATTACTTCATACAGTTTAAGGTAATGAGTGGAATTTTGAAAGTTTCCCAAATAAACACTATTGGTAGTCTTTGGCAGCTGAGTCATTAGTGGCACTACGCTAGGTTCTTTGGACGCATCACTTTTCCTTTCGGTTAAATTTGAAATTTTTGATCTGATAAAACTTGGCGACCCCGAGGGCTGATTGGGCTGCACTTGAGTTGGTACAGAACTACTTTGAGTTGTACCTACATTGATTGCAGTAGATCCTGCGCCCAAATTCGATGTCAACACTGAAGGCAGAGATGTATCATCAATCACACATGCAAAAATGCAAAGCACTTTTGTCAAGTGAACAAACATTGAATCTATCAAATTTTTTAATGACTGATTATTGAACGACAATGAATAAAAGTAAGTTAATCCAGTGTTTTGTTCGGCTTGGGAGGCAGAAAATGGAGCTATTTTTACCGAATTGGTTATTAGGTCTATTAAAGTTTGGCAAGTTTGGTCAGCTCGATTATTAGAAAGCAGCTGGTCTAATTGTAGAATTAGCTTGTCAATTTTTTTCATGTTCAACCAACTCAGTGAAGAAAATAAATTACCCAGAGTTCTCAGAAGAATATCATGGGCATAAAGATCAAAAAAAATATTTGGATGCCTAACAAAATTGAGAAGAATATTTGTAGTTTCAATCAAATTGTTGTTGTAGTAAAGGGCCGGTTGATAAGTTTGAAAAATCATGTCTAAACTCTCGATGCAACCTAACAGTTGGTATTTATCAGCTGATCTAACCAATGTATTGACCACTAATGGAACTATGTAATTTAGATTTGATTCAACTACTTTGTTCAAGTTGTTGTTTATGGTCATTGAATTGGAAACATTGGACGGAAAGTGCTTTATAAGTGAATAGAAGGGCTGAACGAATGTGTTCACTAAAATTTGAGTGTTTTTACCAAACCAAGGGTTGGACGGAAACGATAGAGAGCATAGTGGAGAATTGTAGTATTTAGTTTTTGAAGTAGATTGACTTTTGGCTTTTTCAAATATGTCCTGTATAGCTCCAATGTTAAAGGTGTCATTGTTCATGATTGACGAATTGAAACATGTTTTGGAAAAGCCAGCTGACTTAAGGTGGCTTTCGCCGGTTGCTTGGAGCAAATTTTGAAATGGAATTGATGTTGGCTCGTAAAAGTTACAATTGAGGACCAAGCGAGTGAAACAACGAGCGGTTTCAAAGCGAATTTTTGAGTCCTCACTTCCAATCAAGTCCAAAAATATCTCTTCAATTATTCTTTCCTGGGTATTGCGGGCAAAAAAAGCCGAACAGTAATCTTGGCTCTCTTCTGCATTTGGTCTATCTTCGGTCAGTGTTTTTTCTGAATATGCTATACTCTTGAAATCAATGGATGCCAGTAAATCAACAAGTTCACATTTAACTAAATTGTAAGTGGAATTTTTTAGCTGAATCAAATTGATCAAAATTTCCAACACAAACGATGACAGACTTGTCTTGACCAATGTTGGCAAAAAAATACGAAGCGCACTCAGCGCAAATCGTTTACAAATATTATTTGTTTCTTGAGGATTTTCTGAAGTAATAAAGATAGTTAAATAGTTGATTAAAAGCTCTAGTCTAATGTTTGAATTATTTTCTGGATCATGTCTGCAAACCCATGAATCAAAATTTCCACAATTATTGACCAGAACAGTGTTAATAAATTGGCCAATAAGCAAACAAACATTGGTTCTCATTTTGTCATCTTGGTGCTTTATGTAATCAAATAGACTGCAAATGAACGCATCTGTGGACTCTATTGACAAAGGTTGGAAAATCAAAGTTGGATCTATTGTCAAAATGCTTGAACAACAGTCCAAAGCGATAGATTTCTGTAAAATTTTCACTTCATTGTCAGACTTTAATTTTTTTTCTTGATTTAAATTGAGTAGAAATTTGTAGCACAAAAATCTTATCAAAAAGGTAAGATTTGAGGTGTTTGGATCGTAAAAACATCCGATTGATTTATCCGGCGATTGAATCAATAAAAATTCTTGCTCTTCGTTCTGAGAGCAAGACAGTTCTCTCTGGTCACTTGGTTCACATTCTTTGTTATTGACTTGACTCGATGGCTTCAATGTGTTTATAGAATCACTGGAATCTTGAGATTGCAAAAGAGCCACTGTTGAATTTGAATCAGTGTCTAAATGACGAGCATTGTAACCTAAAAATGATTTAGAACATTTTCCCGGTTCCGTAAGAATTTGATGCAGTTTGAATGGGGCCAGCTTAAGGACTACTTGGATACATTCTAGAGCTGCTGTTACAATGCTAATGTCTGAATTGTTTAAAAAGTAAACACATATTTCGTATATTTGGCAAACATCGAATAAATTAAAGTATAGTGGCATCTTTTTTGAATTTAAAGAGCTTTTGCGTAATGCATTTAGTATATTTTTGTTCGACGATTTCTCTAGTTCTGATAGATGAATAATCATTAGACGAAAACATAATAAAACTCCCCAAACTTTAAATTTATTTACTTCAATATTTTCGTCTATTGGATGAATTAGATCTAAAAAATTAACAAAAAATTAATTTAATAGCAAAATGAAATTATCCGATTTTTAATAGAATTTATTAAATTAATTTAATTTAATAAATTCTAATAATAAATTTTATGAACTTTTTT
>QEOQ01000204.1:672266-688986 GCA_010279815.1 Brachionus plicatilis
ATTCAAAATTTTAAGACCATATTTAACAAATAAAGATAACTTAAAAAGGGCTAAATCGGTTAAGTTTGTGTCCGAATTGGTAAAACAATTCCGCTCATCTCGTTTTAATACTTTAGAAAGTAATATTCTTGATTAAAATTAATTTTTGTTAAATACATTCTCGAAGTCGAGCATTTATCCTCTTATCTATGTTCAAAACTTGATGACCACTACACTGTTTCAACAGCTGCACTACCAGGCCTGCATTCTTTGTTAATCAAGTGTCAACCAATTGATGAAAATGAGGAACCCAATAATTCAATTTCTTCACAAAATTCCATTAAAATCATAAAGACAACCCTGAACGCCGTTCATGTTCAGTCAATGGCCCAGGCTGATAGATTTTTGGTGTTCGATATGTGTAAATTTATCTTGTTATGTCCGAGACTGGTCGAGCAAATCAAAAAGGATAACTATGAAACAGATTTTGTATATGGTTTTGTTCAATCAATGGATGGTGAAAAAGATCCACGGAATTTACTCATATGCTTTGAATGTATTCGCCTAATTTGTTCTCAAATGAATTTAGGACCTTTTGTTGATGAAACTTTTGAAGTTTTTGCCTGCTATTTTCCTATTGATTTTACACCAGTAAGTATAAAACTTAAACTGGTATTTTAAATTAAAGCTAGTTTTTTTTCATTCTATTCATTATCTAGCTTTAATTAAACACCACCATATTTTGCATGGTAAACTTCATTCTAAAATTTTCAATTACAACTAAGCCTAAGAATGACAACTTTTTGATTACCAAACAAATGCTAATCGAATCTTTAAGACTGTGTTTTTCATCTACTAACAAATTTAGCAAAAACACCATACCGTTGCTTTTAGAAAAACTTGACTCAAGTGTCGAAGATGCTCAATTGGATGCTTTGGATACATATTCTGAATGCGCCAATAGTACATATGACCCTAACGATTACAAAGAATATTTAGAAACACTATGGAACTCGTTCCACAAAATTAGCATGACAGCAACTAAAAATAGCCTGGAAGAAGCAGCTTTAAACGCAATCCAGTCGATGGCAAAAAGTCTTTCAAAGACAATTCAAAATGCAAATTCAAAAAGCAGTGTTTCTATTGAATGGTTTGCCCAAAAAGCTCTAGATAGCTGTTTGGATTACTTAGACGAGCCTGACTTGAAATTAGTATGGCCAAATGTAAAATGCTTGCTCTCAATCGCATCTTCTTCATCTACAGCTAATTTGTTGATTCAAAAGAATACACTTCCTGCCATTTTGCTACATTATAATTCAACCACTTTTGTAATTAAAAAAAAATATTTTTTTAAAATTATTTCATTTATTTCTTTAGCAAAACCAAAAAAAAACCTATTTGGACATATTGTGGCAATTTGCTTCAAATTCTCTTAAATTTGACACAAAAGCTTCAAGTTTTTTGAAAGAAAATGTTGATTCAATGTTGAAGATATGCTTGGAAAATGAATCAAACAAACATTTGAGATTTCAGTCCTTAAATGGATTATATTATTTGTTTAAATTTGAAAATTTAATTGAAAATGCTTCAAAACTTGACGAGGATGATACAAGCAATTATGAAACAATTGCAAAGAAACTTTGGCATTCTTTGTGGGTGAGCCCAAGTGAAAATGATTCTCCGACAACAAAAGATGAAAGGTAGATAAAAAATTAATTAATTAATTAATAAAATAAATTCAATATTTTAGATCTCGGCTAATCGAAATATTTTATATTCTCATAAAGAATAATGATTTTATTTTGAAATGGTTTTTCAAATCACTGGAAGAATCTATTGTTGAGTCTAGAACTGAAGGAACTCAAGGATACATAGCTGGTTTTAATTTAATTGAAAGCATGACTAGTCATTATGCCAAAAACAAACCGAACGACAATGAGACATTTTTTGGTTCTGAGCTGTTGCTAAGATTATTACAGAAATTGGTCTCAGATTTATACAGTTCAGATGAAAATTCAGATTATCTATCCTATTTGTTTGAGTCGCTAAGACAAGTGGTAGAAAATTTAGATTTAAATGAACCAGATTTGATAAAATTAGAATTCGAGATTATCGAAGATCTTCTTAAATTAATTTTATCTGATCAATTTGGCAAAATTTTTAAAACAAATTCACCTTACAGTTCAGGATTAGTTTTAAAATGTTCTTTAGTATTCAAAGCTTTTAGTTTATTGTAATATTTTATGAAAAATATTTTATAAAGAAAGTAATTAAAAATTTTATTAGGCTTAAAAAAAATGCGCAAAGTGATATTTTATTGAAAAAAATTAACGAATTGTACTTAAGCAGTCCGAATTTTGCTCCTTTTGAGGTAAAATTTAATTAATTTCAATTAAAATTCCAATTCTTTTTTTTAATAGTCTCATTCAAATGTTGATGATAAAAAAAAATTAATATTTTACATGCAGATTATAGTTTCATTGAATAAAACGGTAATGAAGGCTTGCCTATCTTGTTTTTTTTTTGAATATTTATTTTTTTTTCAAGGAATTTAAATCTAACTTTGAAGAAATTTTCAAAAAAATAGAACCAAAACTCAGAGAGCTATCTTTGGATGAGAATAAAGAAATAAATCATATAGCCTGTCAATTTTATGCAGCATTACTTAACAAAATAGACAACAATCAGACAGATTCTTATCTTAACTTGCTGAAAGATCAACTACAACAAGATATCGAGAATCGAGAGAAAGAAATGAACTTCAGAATCAGCTGTTTGAATTTCTGGATTTGGATAGATAAAGCTTTGACTCTAAAAGAAAACAAATTATATGAATTTTTTACCAAAAAAGTAAATTTCTATAACTATTCAATAGACAATAATTTCAAATTGAAAATCTATAGCTGATCGATTGGTTGGACGACTCGGATCTTGGAAAAACAGCAAGTGAAGGCTTCAGTACCATTTTAAATGATGACCCAAAAGAAACATTTGTATTGACACATAAATCGGCATCTAATGTGAAGCTTTTCTATAGACAAAGATTTTTTAATTTTGTGATTGAACCATTGAAACAAAAATTTGACTCCAAAGATAGCGTACACATTAAGCAGCGTCTTTTTTATGCGCTGTCAGTTTTAAATATGGTCTCATTACTTTCCAAAGAAATAATTCAAAAACAATTAAAATCAGTAATTTTTTTAAATTTAATTATAGGCAACTAAATTAAGGATTTTTTAAGATGTTACCGATTTTGCTGTTTTCTTTAAGTAACTCAGTTGATATGGAAGAAAAACTGTGTTTATCGTCATTAAAATCTTTTGAAATGTTATTGAATGACTGTGCCAAAAATGATGACAGTTCATTTATTCCATATCTACAGGATATATTGGAAAAATTGATTCGCATGACTAAAGTGCAAAAATCACTTGAAATCCGCTTATTAGCATTAAATTGTTTGAATATAGTGGCTTTGAAATTGCCCCCGAATCAGATCATTAAATATCAAAAGTTTGTCTGCAAGGAGCTGGAGAAATGTTTGACTGACAAAAAGCGTCTGTGTCGTCAACTGGCCGTCGAAGCTAGAAATAGATGGTTTTTGCTGACAACTAAAAATTCAGAATAAAATAGAATTATTTAACAAACAAAAAATTATTCTTATAAAATTTGAAAGATTGGTCAAGCAGTCCTCTCAAAAAAATCTTTTTTTTAATTTATTTTGACACTAGATAGAAGTGAATATCTATAAAAAATAATTTAAAATTTTAATTCGTCTTAACAACAAACATTTTATTTTAATTTTTAATTAGATATATTTATTTATTTAATAGAATTTAATAAAACTTATTCATTTAGGATTTAAAAAAAAAATAAACATAACACTTTTTGATTTGGATTAGTTAACTAACTTTTTATTTTAGGTTGCTATTGGTGTATAAAATAATTTACTATATAAATGAACTTTTTATAACTGTATTTTTAATTATAAATTTTACCAAAAAAATAAATGAATAAATGCATAATGAAAAAAAAAACAAACTAAACTAAAAAAACAAAAAAAAACTATTTTATTCAATCAATTATTAGAGATAATTCTCATGATTTATAAGTGTGCTATCAAATTAGCAAATAATGTTAAAATAGTTAAAATTTAAAAACAACTTGAGAAGTAAAACCATACACTAAAAGTAACATGTGTCACGACACTTCATCACCATTGGATTTTATTGGAAAAATTTTGTCACTTGTGTGAATATGAAGATAGCTTTATTTACCAATTAATTAATGAATTGAATAAAAGTAATTTTGAAAAAAAAATTAAACCTTTTGTTTATTTAAAATCTTGAATTTGAAAAAAAATTAATTAAAATGGATCTATTGGCGTTTCCATAGAATCTTTAAAAATTTATAAAAAATTTTAAACTACAGCTCCGAAAAACGAAAGAAACAAACAACTGTTGAAAAAAAAATGATTTAAAATAAATAATCTGGTTTAAATGTTGATTTATTTTAGATATTTTTCTTTGTTCCTATCTTTATTTTTACCTTAATTATATTTTTAGAAACACAAATTTTCAAATAAAAATATTTACAAAATTGTTCTGTTTTTTGAAAAAAGAATGCTTCTAAAATTGACCAATTTTTCAAGTATTAAATTTAGATTTAGAAAAAATAAATATTTTAATAAAATATATTCAGATTTATAATAATAATAAAACTAAAACAGACTAATTACGGAGAAATATTATAGATTTGATTAAATATAAAATTTTTATTTGATTTTTTTGATAAATAAAAAAAGTTAAAAAATCAAAAAAAAAATTGGTACAAATGAATTAAAGCTATGAAATTTAAATACATTATATATCACGACATTTAATTCAATTTTAAAAAGACTAATTTATTTAAAAATTAATTTTTAATTATTTTATCACTTTATTTTTAATATTAAAAACATTTACTTATTTTAAGTGATTCATGGAATTCACTAATCAGCGGTGCATTTTCTGGATTTTTCACATCATTAGCTCTCCGATAATTGATAGAACTAAATTAATTAGATTTTACTTACAAAAGAGATTTTTATATTTTTGATCAGATATTATTGATTTAACGAGATCTTAAAAATAAAATCAAAAAAAAAAATCAAAATAAAATAAAATAAAATCTTAAAAATTTTTTTTTAATAAAGTACTCTACTTAATAAAATCTTAAATATATTTAAAATTTTTACATTTTCAAATGTTTTTAAAAAAAAATGATATTTTGCTTAATATTATACAAAATAAAAATTCGAAAATTTTCTTTTGATAAAATTTGGAGATTTTATGGGATTAATGGAAATTAATATTTTTTCCAAATCATAATTTTTTTTAAAAGTTTTTTACATAAATTTAATAATTGCTCAAACCCAATCAAGAAAAAGTTCTATTTTTTGGTAAAACTTGTCTGATTGAAAATTTCTTTACCAAATGGTTATTTTAAAAAATATTAAAAGATATTGAAAGAATAATTATGTTTTTGCGTTAATTTTCCCAAAATTTTGATTTTTCATTCATAATTCCCAAATGAAAGTCTAGTTTCATTGTATTAACTTTGCAGTTTCATACGCAGCATTGATTTAAAATAAACATTTAGAATTATTCCTTCTATTTGCTGAGTAAAAGTGGAAAAAATAAATAAAATTGTGAGTTTTCGAAATTCACTAAAGACAAAAATAAAAATACTAAAGTATCCTAAAAATTAAGAATATACGAAGCATCATGTTTTGTTAAATTTTTAATAATATTTTATGATTATAATAAAATCTTTATGCTTTTAAACGAAATATAATTCAAACATTTGCCTTCGTCTTAAGCAAAGTAACAATATACTCGATCAAATCGACAAAAATTTATGGAATTAGCTTTAAAATCACCGTTTTATTAAAATAAATCAGCTTTTTTGCAAAAAAATCACCCATCGAAATATTTAAATGTTAAATAAGAAAATTTTTAGTTGCTCAAATTCTCGATCACTTCCACAGATTTTAACATTTTATTTTCTAATTATAACGCTTTTTACCGTAAATTCAAATGCTTTGACAAAATCCGAAAAAAATGTCCTCAAGTAATTCGAAAATTGTTAAAAAGCTTTAAATTTAAAATAAAAATTTGATTCATAGAGGAAAAGTATTACAAATGTTCGATCATGCTTTTAATAGCTATATGGTAAAAATTTGAATTTATTTTGTTAGAAAAAAAATTTCTTAAACAAAAATTCTTTATAAAAGAAATATGCATATCCTGCAGATGAGCTGATGCCACTAAGTTGCAAGGGCCGGTATCGAATTAAAGAAGCACCTCGTGGAGACATTGATGAAGTGTTGGGAAATTTCACCTTAACTTTAGTTGACAGTTTAGATACCCTGGCTCTGCTTGGAAAAGTTGACCAATTTGAACAAGCTGTACGAGATGTAATAAAAAATACTCATTTTGACCGGGACATAGTCGTGTCTGTTTTCGAGAGTAACATACGTATGCTTGGCGGATTGCTGTCCGGGCACATAAGCCTAATATACCTCAAGCACAGACACTTTCCGAACAGGTTCAACTGGTACAGAAATGAACTCTTGAGCTTGGCTAAAGACCTCGGCTTTCGGCTGCTTCATGCATTTAACACGACCACAGGTTTGCCAAGATCTAGAGTCAACCTAAAATATGGCATAACCAAAGAATTAAAGACAGGCGAAAAAAATACCGCTACTTGTACCGCTTGTGCCGGAACACTGCTTTTAGAATTTGTTCTACTATCTCGCTTGAGTGGAGAGAAAGTGTTCGAAGATAAAGTAATGAAAACAATGGACTATTTGTGGCACAAACGAAATAGAGTGAGTGACTTGGTCGGCACAGTGATAAATATTCATGATGGAGAATGGTTGAACAAGGACTCAAGCATTGGTGCCGGTATTGACTCTTACTACGAATATCTTTTCAAAGGCTACATTCTTCTTGGTGATGAAAATTTACTTTACAGATTTAACAAGCACTATGACTCTATAACAAAATACATGAGCGTTAATTTGAATGGAAACAATATTTTGGATGCGGAAGAAGGCTCAAGCTTGAAGACAGTTCACATGCACATGCCAAACAGACAGGCTCGAAATTACATAGACGCTTTGCTTGCCTTCTGGCCCGGACTACAAGTTTTAAAAGGAGATATCAAAGGTGCCATTAAATTTCATGAAGTACTTCACCAAATAGTTAAAAAGCATGACTTTTTACCAGAAGCTGTCCTGTTTGACCACTCTATACACTGGTCAAATCATCCGCTCAGACCCGAGTTTCTAGAAAGTACATACTATCTGTACCGAGCCACCAAAGACGACTTTTACTTGGAAATAGGCAAAAAAATGATAGAACAATTGGAAAAATTTTCTCGTGTTCCGTGTGGATACGCGGCCATTGCTGATCTTAAAACAAAACAAAAAGAAGATCGCATGGACTCGTTTGTCTACGCCGAAACATTCAAGTACTTATACTTGATGTTTGCCGATGAAGACGAACTATTGTTTGACATAGATGATTTTATATTCACCACAGAGGCTCATTTGGTACCTTTGGATTTGGATGATTATGCAAGCAAAAAATTCAAAAACACTTCCACAAAAGACAATCAGGCTGACTTTAATTTTTATTCAAATAATTGGAAAGATAAGACTTGTCCAAGTTTAAAATTTTTGTTCAATTCTCAAGATGTTTTCGATGCCACGAAAAAGATACGAAATTCGGTTGGAAAGATGAATGAGAAAAAATGTGAAAAAACAACTCAATTTGCTCAAAAGAGCATTAACTTGGACAAGCTCAGACAATTGCCTTTGAGAGCCCAAGATTTTGTAGCCGGTCGAAATGACCACATGAACATACTTAAAAAAATGGGCATCAGCTTGAGCTCCATGCCGGATGGCAGAGTCCAGCTTATTCATAAAACAAATGAGGCCTTTAATTATGATGACGCAGAGATGGGAATTCTTTTCATGACGGACATGTTGGAATACAGTAAAAAGTCCGATTTTAAATTGAAAACAAGTGATGCTGACGAGTATCGTTCCTTGTCCGTCATCTTACTCTCCAAGCCTTTTAATGGTTCCAAAGTTTACCAGGCTGGCCCGGCTCAGTTCGGACTAAAGCTCAGATCAAACTTGGGGTATTTTGGCAAGCTAGTTCTCTCGGAACCGATAGATGCTTGTAGTAGCCTTAAGGGAAACGCAAGCTACTTTGATAAAATTATTGTGGCTAAGCGCGGCAATTGCATGTTTATCGAGAAAGCAAGAATTGTGGAAAAATTTGGCGCAATTGGTCTGATAATAATTGACAACTCAGAGGATACTTCTTATTCAACCTCGACATTTTTTGCCATGTCCGGCGATGGGTTCCAGAATGTGACTATTCCGAGCGTATTTTTGTTCGGAAAAGAGGGAAATGATTTATTGTGGAATCTGAGGTCTTCAACTGGTCTAGTTGCTTTTATTGGTGACAATTTTATGAGCAAAAATTTAAGTGGTGTAGAAAAAAGTCTAATAATAAACAATGAACAGCTCAAGTTTGTACTTAATGTGGCCAGATCACGAGAATGCTTTCTAAAAGAAAAATTTGAAATTGTCTTTAAAACAAGTAGCAAGTATTTTCAATGTTTAGTTGATGATTATGAAATTTTGAAGGATTTTTTTGAAATTTTTAATGAAAAAAAAAAAAATTTAAAACAAATAGATAAAAATGATGAAGCGATAGAAATAAGTCAAATGTTGGATGAAGATAGTAAGGTTGTTCATCGGTTTAAACTGGACGAAACAATCGAAATCAGGTTCAGAGATGATGGAAATGAAAAAAAATTGGTTCTCGATTTAAATCCAATTATTCAGATGCCTGAAAAAATGGCCAAAAAGAATGAACAAAGTGACAATGATTATGCAATGTCAATTTTTGCTACGTTGATCAAAAGATTTGAGCAGAAAACTAATTTTCTTAAACTAGAAAAAACTGATCGATTTAATAAAATTTTGTTTAAATATGTCGCTTCAAAATTAAATCCGACTGAGCATCAATTTACTAAAGATGACGAAAAATTGTTCGATGAACTGGCTAAAAATTTGGATTTGTTTTGATTTTAAAAATAGTGGTTGGTGTATTTGTTATTTTATTTTGTTAAATTTTTTATTCAATCTTTTAAGGCTTTATTTAATAAATATAAAAAAATTAGACCGAACTTTATTTAGTATTTTAAGAGCATTATCTAATAAAAAATATTATTAAAATTAATTTTTAACTGACAGATACCTTGGATTATTAGATCTTTTCTACTTTACGGATTAAAGTCTAAATTTAAAATTTTTTTGTTAAGATCAAAATTATTGACGAAAAAAAACATCTTTAATAAAATTATTTCAACACCATTCTAGCTGTTAATAGAGTTTTAAAAAAAAGTCTTTATTGTTTTCTTTGATTTGTTTCCCATTTAATCTATAAAATTATGAAAGTAATAACGGGAAAACATGCTTGATGAAACAAAAAATGATTAAATAGCTGTCAGATCGAAGGACTTTTGAGTTAAATACAAAACAATCCTATGCCAGTGGTACAATTCCATTTCGTAAGACTGATTATATTAATGGAGTGAAAAAAGGCAAAAATATTGAAAGAATCTTGAACAATCGTAAAAATTAAATAAAACATTTGAAAAAGTTTTTTTAATTCAAAAATTCATTTATACATATAACTATAAAAAACAATTTTTTTCCTAATCAGGATTTTTATTGCTTTTCTAAACCATCCGACCATGTCCCGCTATAAATAAACCAAGTTAAAATAAAATTTTCAATTATGCATGTACATCATTAAAAAATTACCGAGGTATATCACTATAAGCCGCAGGATCCATCGGATCAATCTCTTCCTTTTTATTTTTTTTCGGTTTGCTTCTTTCTTCTTTTTTTTGATCTTTTCGATTGTAATCTACTTTTTTTGCTTCTTTAAATGGCGATTTTGTCTCAATTTCAGGGAGCTTTACCTCTAAGTTTATAATTCATAAATTTATTTTGTTCTAAATATTTTTTTATTTTAAATATAATAGTACTTCGTGGATATTCTATTTTAGCTTTAGGGTGAGAAGGAGAAATCCAGCATACTTGATCAGTTTCGGTATTCCAATAATAATACCTGTTTCTAAAATAAAATCAATTTTATGATTAATTGAAAAATAATCATTAAAATGTTATCACGTATTAAAATCTGGAACTTCAACCCAGTTTGGTGGTAGCGGATATATTTTCAACATTCGTGCACGTCTTTTTTCCATAACTGGATGATGCTGAAACTTCTTGTTTCCAAATTTTTCTGTACAAAAACTTGAACACTCGTGAAATTGATTATTTTTATTTGGACAGCTTGTGAATTCATTGTTTATTTGATTTCCATTTTCCTTTAAAAATTTTATTGTTTAAAAGTGAGATAAAAGTTTTAGCAACTTTTGATTCATTAGGTTCATCATAGCTCTCAGCAATAACTTCTTCTTCTTCAATTGAACGCTTTTTTGTTATTTCATCTTTTGAAAAATGTTGGTTTTTAATTTTTTCAGTAATTTGATAATTATACTTTTTTCCTTATTTTCGACTAAACCTCGCTTAGCAAGTCTAGCTTGAAGTGCTGGTGGTAAGGGCATGATATTTTTTTAGGAAGAAATTTTCAAATTTGATTTAAATTATATATTTTTTTATTCATCAAATTTTTAATATATTCATTTGTAAAGTATTTTCAAAACTATCTTTAAATTTTCTTAGAAAATTAAAATTATCAAAGTATTTATTAATAGTTCATAGAGAGCTTATCTTTATAATTATTTTATTTAACTCTTAGTCTAATATTTTTAATAGTTAAAAAATATAATAAAATTTTTATGATATATCCAGGTTTATGAATTAAAAAAAAATGTATTTATATAATTGATCATACCACTAAAATTATAATTTAAATCATATGATTGAATCATAAGAAACTGGGAACAAAGAGACTTCTTTTTATTTCTATTTGAGAAAAAAATTCTAACACACTAATTTTAAAACAATCCTTTTTAAAGATTTATTAAATTAAATGGATTATTTCAACTTTAGAACATAAATTACTATAAAAACTTAAGTTGCTTTTTTTCTGAAATAAACAATTGAAAATTGTAAATTTTTATCAAATTTTGAATATTGGAAAAAAACACGGTTCAACAAACATAGTTTCATTAATTTCAAAGTCTGATTAACTTTGGAATTAGCGTATTGAAATTTGCAGAGATTTTTACATTATAAGATGACTTTGACAGTGTTTTATTTTGTACTATTATTTTGTAATGAATTCGACAAAACCGAATAATTCAAATACCTTATATTAAAGAGAAATAAAAACCGATTAAAATGAGCCTTTGATAATTTTTTATGTCCTATTGTTCAAAAGTTGTTTGAAAAAATGACTAAAATTTTAATTTCTTTAATTACTTAAAAAAGTTTTGTATCTAGTTACTTTTCCTCATATCTGTCGTAAGTAAAGTCAAATTCATTTTAACTTTCAACTTTAATTAATTGATGAATTAGCTTTACAACAAATATGTTTTTAATTAATTTCTTAATGAACCAAAAATACTTAAAAATTCACTTCGTAATAGATTATCCCCTAAAAACGTACTTGACTAAATTATGTAAGTAAACCAACTAATTAATTCTAAAGTAAGATTTTAAAAAAATGTATTAAACAGTAATGTTTAACTTGTTCGCAATTTCTAATTTTCTTACTCTAGAACTAAAACGTTTCTTATTTTTTTTTAGACTTTTCTTAACCGAAAATTCTATTTTTTCATTAAATTCTTCTTAGTTTGGGTACCTTTTGTTACTCTTCTTTTTCACAATTGCCATCTATTGATACAAAATGGGAGTATCGAGATAAAGTAAAATTGGACAAACTCAAATAACTTTTGAACGATAGGACATAAAAAAATGATTAAGGGCTCATTTTAATCTTTTTTATTTCTCTTTAATATAAGGTATTAAAAAAATATATTTTCTTGATAAAAAATTAGAGGACAGGTGTGATTTACAGGTAAAGGTGTACTAGGTGGCCTTTCTCTTTTAGTAAACCATGAGACAACTAGATTTCTTAATTTTCTTAATTATTAAAGTCTATTAAATATTTATACAAAATTTTGGTTAAATTCGATCAATAGGAGCATATTTTTTTACTTGTCAAAATTTGCCTTCGTAATGTTCAAAAACTTTTCAAAACAAATATTTCAAGTATTAATTAACTAAATTAATTATCAATCAAATTTTTAAAAATAATCTTTGATAATTCATTCTTTTTAAATACAATTATAAATTTAAAAAAAAAATTGAAAAAATACCTAGATGAATAAAAGACTGTCTTGAATTGCATTAAATTAAATAAAAATAAATGAAAGAATGATACGTTAATTTTATTAAAAATAAAATTGATCTTTTAATATTAAAGCATTAATTAACTGTAAAAAAATATGAGAAAACTATTCTTTAGTTTACTTTTTAAGGTTGCATTCTTCAAAATCATGGTGTTTTTTTCCACATTTTTTTAAGTTTAAGATCGTTAAGATTATTGAATTTTGGTCAATGACTAAATTTTCATACTTCAAATTATTAATTTTTTTTAGTTTAAATATTTTTATCCTCAATTTAATTTTAAAATTTAATATTTTACTTGAAAACTCAAATTTCAAGCTTAAAATGAAAAAATGAAAAACCTTGAACAGAATTCAAAAAATTTTTGTTTTGTCACTCACCTTACTTAAGCTAGCCACCTGGTTAGAAAAGATAAGATTTTTTTATCGATACAGCATTGCAAAGATTAATTTTTTATCAATTTTATTAAGTAATATTCTAAAAAAAGATGACTTTTCCCACCCATTATGTCAATATAAATACAAATTGAATATATTTTTATTTTATAACAAAAATAAAGAAAAAAAATGAAAGGCTTGATTCTTGTTTTCGCTTTTGTCTGTGCTGCTTCAGCATTGGACTCATCATTAAATGCCTATTGGCAATCATTTAAAACCGTCCACCAAAAGAACTATGCCAGTTCATCGGAAGAATTATATAGACGTCAAATTTGGGAAAACAATCTTCAATTCATCAGAAAACATAACCAAGAAGCCCAACTCGGACAACACACTTTCACTGTTGCCATGAACAAATTCGGTGATTTGGTAAATAATAAATTTTTACCTTAAAATAAAATCTAGCTTAAAATATTTACCTTAAATAAATTTTTTTTTAGACTGGTCAAGAATTCGGAAACTTGTACAATGGATTTAACATGACCAGTGTCATGAATAGAAGAGCTGCCAGACAATTTGTCGCTAAAAACGTAGCTGTTCCTGATGCTGTTGACTGGAGAACCCAAGGTTACGTAACCCCAGTTAAAGATCAAGGTCAATGTGGTTCATGCTGGGCTTTCTCAGCTATCGCTTCATTGGAAGGTCAACACTTTAAACAATCTGGTAGCTTAGTCTCTTTGTCCGAACAAAATTTGGTCGACTGTTCAAGAAAATACGGCAATATGGGCTGCAATGGTGGTTTGATGGATCAAGCTTTCGAATACATCAAAGCTAACAATGGAATTGATACCGAAGATTCATACCCATACACTGCCAGAGATGGAAAATGCAAATTTGATCCATCTGCTGTTGGAGCTACTGATACTGGATATGTAGATATTCCACAAGGTGATGAAAAAGCTTTGACCGAGGCTATTGCTAACATTGGCCCGATTTCAGTAGCCATTGATGCCAGCAGAAGCTCATTCCAATTTTATTCAAAAGGTATCTATTCAGATAGAGGCTGCAGTTCAACCAGACTTGACCATGGTGTTACTGCTGTCGGTTATGATTCATTGGGACAAGGAAAAGATTATTACATCGTCAAAAATTCATGGGGAACCAGCTGGGGTGATAAAGGTTACATCTGGCTAGCCCGTAATGATAAAAATATGTGCGGTATTGCCACTGCTGCTTCATATCCAATAGTTTAAATATTTAACTTAATTAAAATTCTTTTTTTTCAAACTTTATTAATAAAATAAATGTAATAAAAATCATTTTAAAGTCAATATTACTAATGTAGTTCAAGATATAAATATTCATCACATTAATTCTATCCTGTTTTTAAATTCTTTTAATTTTTTTCTCAAGGACAGGAATATAATAACTTTGCTCATATTGCCGACATATGTCCATTTTATTCGAATATATTTTCTTGCAACATTAGCACTCTTTAATAAAATAAAGTCAATAGATACTCGCAGTAAATATTATTATGATCGAAAACTAGAAGTTTTTGTTGATAAAGAAATTTAGTAAAATCCCATATTTAGTTAGCTCTTAGAGTATTTACACTATAGTGGTTAAAAGAATATGGTACAGAATTTTTTAAATTAGAAAATTTAATGTTTAACATTACTGATTTCACAAAAAGCAAAAACAAAAATTTAATTAAGTGAAATAATGCATTATAAAAACAATATAAGATGTTGGTTAATATTTATTCACTGATAAAAATTCATCTTTTAATTTATTATTATTTTCAAAAATCAAATTTTTAAATTTTAATATTTTTGAAATGTTTGAGTTTTGAAATTTGTCAGCTTTTGTACATAATTAGATAAAAAAATTTAAGTAAGCTAAAATAAAAGCTAACTAGTAAAGCAATCTGCTGATAAAATGGTGAACTTATGGTTTCTATCTCATGATCAAAATCATAATCTAATTTGAGATTTGACATAAGACTAATATCAACATACTATTATTGCTTTTAAAGATTATTAAATTCAAGTTTTGTTTACTTTTTTGGAATACATAATAAGAATTTTATTATTAGAAATAGTTACACAAGAAATTGTGGCATAGAAGAATTTCGTGATATAATTTTGATGCAATTTTTTCAGTTTAGATAAATATTTGAAAAATATTTCTTTTTAAAAAATTAACAAATATAATTAATCAATCGATTATAATAATTAAGAGATAACTATTTTTTGACAAAATTCTAAAATGAATTTATGTTTTGAAAAATTTTCCAAATTCAGTCCCTAAATTTTGATCTGTTTCGAAAAACTTCTTGTAAAAATAATATTTTTAAATTTAAATCAAATTTTTAAGATTTTTCTGACATTTGATTTAATATAGTATTATTGATTGCATTTGTATGAAGCTTTACCAGCTAATTTGGCATCTGAAAGATTATGCTTTTTTCCAGCCAAGTGATTTTAATCCTGGAAAAAAATTTATTTTTCATTTAAATTTCTATATTTGTTTTGTTTGAAGTGGATCAGTGAGAGTTTTAAAGAGTTTTCGATCTTATACAAAGTCTCTTTTAAAATGCTTGCTTTGGAGAAATCTATAGATTTACTTAGTAGATCATATATAAATCAGATTGATGTATTAAGAGTTATTTTTGAGTTTTAAAATTTCTGACACTATCAAAATCTTAGAAAACTAGTTGAACTAGCATTTTCAACCCCTAAGGTATTTAAAATAGTGATTTAAAAAGACTGTTTGTGATTGATACTATTAATAAACCAAAATTCAAAAAAAATCCAAATTGAAATACAATGATTTCCTTTTTGTTTTTTACAACAATTTACGTAAAACAAGGATAACCTTCGTAAACTAACAAGAGTAAAAAATCATTACTTGATTTTTACTTTACTTGATTACTTGATATTTATTTACTTGATAAATAAGGTATTATTTCAACATTTACGTAAGTTTTAGTAAAATTCAATTTTATCAAAGTAAATAAAAGTAAAAAATCATTTAAAAAAGCAAAATATCTATTTGTGAGAAATTTTTTTGGTGAGAAAAACTTTAAAAAATGTATTTCCTTATTTAAAAAAAAATTGAATATTCACACAATAGTAATGTTCTTTTAGTTTTATGACCACCATCCTTCGTTTTCAATTGCTTTATTCATTATTCACAATTCCATCATACAATAATAAATATATTTTTCATTATGAAATTTAACCTCCTTTGGTTTTATTTTAGACACTTATCGGTGTTAACAAATTTTGAAATTTCTTTAAAACTGTGTAAAATTTTTTTTAAGGAAAATTGATTATGTTAATTGTTGAAAAAATAAACGGATTGGAACATTACTGTATAAGAATTTTATTAATTTTACGTAAAATTACACAATTTTTGGTAAAATTTTGTAATAAAAATATAAATCATTGTATAATTTACTGGATTCAGTAACCCCTGTGTCAGGTCAGAGCCTTTGTTCAAAAGGTACTGGAAAAGGAGATGAGCGCCTCTCCATTATCCACAAAGATTTTTTTGATTTTTTTTATATCCTGATCGCTCTATGATTAAGAAAAGATCAGTTTTAAATTATTTAACCAATCACCACTGTTTTTTGCTACAATTTCCATTACCTTCACATAAATATTGATGAATAAAATGAAATTAGTAGTAAATAAAGATTTAAATTTAAAATGTGTTCATCTAAATCAAATTTATCTTTTATTTTATTGTTTCGCAAAGAGATTTCACAGATATAGAAAGATAAGAAATAATAAAAGGTTAAAAAAAGCAAGTTTATTCAATTCGAACATTTTAAATAATTTTATTTAATTTAAATTTAAGGTAATGGATATTGTAGTATAAAACAGTGTTGGTTGGTCAAACAATTTAA